>JARHVA010004097.1:665000-702500 GCA_037957365.1 Torreya grandis | reverse complement strand
AATCAAGTAGGATTCCCCATGTATGTAAGATCAGGTTTGATATGTAGGTAGTTGCAAGGTCATGGAGGAGATCTACATGTGATAAGTAAGATCAGGTTGGTTTACAGGGAGATGTGTGAATGTGAGGGTCAGAAAGGAGATCAGTAGGGGAGCTAGATCCAAGGTGACAACAATACATCAGAGCAGGATCATGGTTAGATCTACTTGGAGTATCGGTTCATACTCAGTTGTACTGGAGGTACAATGGGGTGAACAACAGCTTGTGTAAGTTGTTAGTTGAGACCTATGAGAGAAGATTACTCAGGTGGGAAGATTACTGAGAGCCCTTGAGGTAGAAGGCCTTGTAGAGGTGGAAGAAGAGTGTGATCTCTTTATTGTAATTTCCTTTGTAATGAGTTGAATACAATTATGTGTTGCCTCTCAGTTTCTGTGTTATTTCTCATTGATAGTTACTTATTCTTCTGATATTTCTACATGTTTAATTTGCTTATACATTGGTAATCATGTGTGCTCTTAAATCTAACATGTTGTGTCAGAGCTTTGGGGAGTTTCAGTCCTATCAATTGGTATCAGAGCGAGGTTAGACGTTCTCAGAGTGAGCTTGACTAACAGATGGCCCAGATCTATTAAGTGTTGTTGATTACAGGTTACTCACAGGGGTTGCTATTTGAGTGGGAGTATAGCAAGGCAGAAGAATGGAGAAATTCAGGCACAGGTGTAGCACCACTTGTCAGGGAAGTCCAAGAACAAACACACCTCTGTTTTGATTCCTCTTATTGGATCTTGCTCCTCAGAAAGAGCACAGTGTGATTACCAAATATAAGCAATTATATATGTGGAAATAACCAAAAGCACAAGTAACTAGAATTCACCAATAGCATAGAATATGAGAGACAATACACTATCTTGTATTAACACTTTACAGAAAAGAATACAACAAAGAGCTGCCACACTCTTTCACCTTATAGAGGTTTGCCACACCTCAAGTGTACAGTAATTCTTCTCACACAACACTCTGCTACACAAAAAAATGGTCCCAACAACCAACTCACAAACAGAATTGGTGTTCACCTCTCCAACTAGTCAGTAATAACCCTGCTAGTTCACCAAGCACTCAATAGTACTTCAAGTTGATCTCCCATGAACCTGCAACCTGCAATTCAATAGACCATACTCACATGTAGATCCCCTATGAGCTTGCAACAACCTGCAACTCAATGATCTTACAATGGAAGCAACATACTTGCCTTCCTTTCTATCTCATGCCTTAATTACAATACATGCCAATGGGTCTATAAATAGATCCCTAACTCAAACACTAACTTAGACTCTTAATTTAGACAATTATCCTCGTAGCCAAAGACTCTAACTGGCCTTTACATGCAAACACTTCATTCACATAACTAACTATCTGTGTAACGAGCAGTTCTGGAACACACAGGCGATTGACGTCGGTCCCTGCTAGTCTGGTTCTACCGACGTCGGCTGACTCCTTGCCGTTGTCGATGGCCTTCTGCATTGGTCACGACCGATGTCGGTCCTGCTGCCGACGCCGGTGCTCCTAGATCTTAGCAACCTTCTTGTTCCACCTGTTTGCAAAGAGTTAAAGCTTTTAGCTCCACAACTCAACATAGTTGGTGTTAGAGCCCTATCTCCTTAGAAGAAGCTTAATCAACTCATGTAGATCTTGGATGACAAACACAAATGGCTAGTCAAGAAGGTTCTTCCTCAAATAAGGTACCTCTCTTTGATGGATCAAAATATGCATTTTAGAGAATAAAAATGGAACCATATTTATCTTCATTAGGTTTTTATGTATGGATGTCATATGTAAATAGATATACATCCCCTACTACAAATCCTACTGATCAAGCTTCAAAAAAGGCATATGAGAGCAATGTTAAGGCCAAGAATGTTATTCTATGTGGATTATCTTAACCAGAGTTTATCAAAGTGATGCATCGTCAAAATTAACAAGATATATAGAAAAAATTAAAGATCATCTATGAAGGTGATGATAAGAAAATCATACCAAGCTATAAACATACAAAGTTATGTTTAAAAGTCTTAAAGTTAATGAAGAAGAGAAAATTGAAAACTACCTTCTTAGAGTAGATGAAATAGTCAAATCAATCAAAAGGTTTGGAGAAGAGATGAAATAACCAATCATTGTAAAAAAATGTCCTAAGATCTCTACCATCAAGATATGACTCTAAAATATTTATAATAGGGAAAGTAAGAGATCTGGATAAATTCATTATTGATGAGTTTCATGAAACCTTCACTATTTATGAGATGAGAATGGGAGGAATATATACTTCCAAGAGAGAAGCTACATTAAAAGTATCTAAGAAAGTAAAAGAAGAAGAATCTACATTTAGATATGAGGATATTGATGAAGAATAAACCAAATTTATCAGAATATTAAAAATATGGTTTGGAAAGTACAAAGGTAGGTTACCCTTTAAATGCTTTAACTATGGTAAGGTTGGAGATTTTAATGCTCAATTGCCTTATGACAAAAAGGATAACTCTGAGCAAGATGAGGATGGTAGAAGGATGAATCCCCATTATTCCAAGAAGAATAATTTCTTTAAAAACAATAAAGTCTTATATATAAGAGAAGATAGTGATTCATTGGATGAGTGTGATAGCTCAGATGATGACCATGATTGTGCCTTTGTGGTTGAGGGAAATGAATCTATACTCATAAAATTAGGATCAAATTCTATAGATCTATAAAAATAAGAAGTTAAATAATATGATGAATAAGATAAAGTAAAGTGGATCTATAGTGTGAGCTCATCTATGCTCTAGATGAAATTGGCATGTTAAGAAAATATAACTGAAGGCAAAAGAAGCTTGGATAAAAAGAAATAAAAAAAACTATCCAAAGCTCTTAAAAAATATGATAAGATGGTATTTATCATAAAGACCCAAGTTGAAGAGGATAAAATAATAGAATATGTTGTCAAACTTGAACTATAATCTAAATTTGATGAATGCATGAAGTTAGAAGTAGAGATAGTGACTTTGATTAAAGAACTTAAGAAAGCCAAAGGATAATTATGGAAAGATATAAAGTTGATAAGAGGATCATACATTATTGATGAACTGATCAACTCTCAAAACCCTTCAAAAGATATATATGGTCTTCATTAAGAAAAAGGAAAAGTCCCATAACCAGTACATCTGCTAACCTATATGATAACTTCAAAACAAAAGGAGGATCAAGATCAAAGAAAGAGAAAGCTTGTAAGGATACAAAGATAGATACAATCATTTTTGATGTAAGGAAAGATAAAGGAGAAAAAATATTGAGGAGAGGAATAAGAATGATGGTTCCATCTTTAAAAACTTAATAAAGATGCAGAAGACAAAGGTAAATAATATAGATTGTTACACAAGAGTGAGAGACTTTAAGAAACCAAATTTAAGAAGAATTACCCATCTCATGCAAAGAAAAGCTATGACAAATTATTATTCATTTTTATATGGTTATTTTTATAGATGTAATTAGTTTGGTCATAAGATTAGTTAATGTAGAAGTCTATCTAAAAGGAGAACAAACTTTGTAATAAAAAATTCATTTACACCTTTGTTAGATACAAACGTAATATGTTATAATTGCAATTATTTTGGTCACATAGCTAAACATTGTATAACAATATTTTTAATGCCAAATATATAAAGTGTAAATAAATTAATGCCTCTTGGTGTGAAAAAAGGTTCACAAATCTCTGAAAAAGGGGAAAATAAGACATATAAGAAACGTAAGGATGTATGGAAAATGAAAAATGAAGCTATGATGGAGAATGTTATAGAGGTTGGATAATCTCAATATTTATCATTGTCTACTCATGTGGAAAATGAAAAGACCAAGCTCAAAGTGAAGTCCAAGGTGTTATCTAAGGATATTTCTAAAGTTTATATAGATTAAAGTGAATATCCTACTATTGTTTAGCAAGTTTCATGCATAAACATCAATTTTATATTACTAGTGATAAGATTCTAAACTACAAGAAAGATTCAACACATGAAAAGGTATGTAATTAATCCATGTTGTCTCTATGTATTGTTAATCCAATCATAAAAGAAAAGGAGAACAGTATAGTTGATGAGAATTTTACCTCTCTTAAGCCTAATAAGAAGAAGAAGAACCTTAAGTACAAGATGACCATGGAGGAGATGGAATGTGAGGAGTTATGAGAAACTTCTAGTTTCACATTGTTCTAAGACATTGTGAAATAGTGTGTCTCTATCTATGATTCTTAAGATAATCCTTTCAGTAGAGAAGCAAGTGATGTTATGTTATTATTTATAAGATTATAAAAGGCAAGAAATGAGGGCCCCTAGTTGGATTTGGTGTGTCAAGATGAGAAAAAAATTGTGTATGTAGTGTCTATAGGGATAGAATGAGTGTTTTCCTATGACCTAATGATTCATCTCATATATATGGTCACTAGGTTCAGATGAAGAGAAATTAGATAAGAAATGATTCATTTTTGCTCTAAAAAATTATAGAGATTCTTAGTTAAACACTAAGGGTTAAATCGGGTATAGGAAGCCAAGTTTCCCAAAGGTGTGGAAGCTAAAATATTAGTGTAGAAGAGTGTGATGGTTGTCTCTTGGATTGAAAGAAGTATCAAAAGTTGGCATAAGGGTTCAAAAGAAATAAACCCTTGACATTGTGTATCTTAGGTTGTGTAATGAGTCGGGCCACAAAACATGGAGAACATGTGTAAAACAATGATATACAATTGTTAAATGAAGCTATGGTGTGTTATAGGTAGTCCATTGGTTCAAAGGTATGTGAATTTCCACTTATGTATCTTTATTTGAAATGTACCTCTCTGTAGTAACCTAGGAGAGGTTACAAGGTATGAGAATACCTTGTGAAAAATAGCTTTTCTTAAAGTGCCAAGCTTGGGAAGATGTAAAATGGAATTATGAAGAGATAACTTAGATAGAATGAATGGATTAAGGAGCAATGCATTATGAGAAGGGGAGCATATGTGAAATGATTCAATCATGATTGAAGATATTGTGATGTTTGATACAAATGAGAACTCAATTACGTTTCGATGATGACTTGATCAAACCAAGTTAGGTGCTTTGAAAATGTATTAAATCCTCATACATAAACAAAGGGAAGCTTTGTAATTAATTAGGTCTTAAGAATAAAGGACTATGTAGTTGAATATGGGACATAAATTGGGAGTGGTAGATCTTACATCACATCATTAGATACTAGTGATATATCTCCAAGGGGAGAATCCTAGAAGCTTTATTAATCACTAGAAGAAGAGAGAAAAGGTAACTCATGTATGCATATATTTACAAATTTCCAATAAGTTGATGCTTGAAGATTCTTGGAAAAACACTTTTATTTGATAAATAGGGAGAAATAGTGAGAAAGAGTCCCTTTTACATTGATTTCAAAGGGGAGAAGAAGTGGAAATTCTCTTTAAATTTTTTTGGAGAAGTGAAAATGCTCTCTATAAAAGATTAGATAAAAAGTGCAAATGCTAAATAAGATCATAGCATGTGTCCAAGTTATGTCTAGGAAATTGTGTCATTGCCTAAGTGGGAGTAAGTTTGGCTTGAATGAATTTAGTTCATACTCATAAAAATATAATGAAAGAAATGCTAACAAAGTATAATATTAGAAGATTAGAGAATTTAGTTTGCCATCAATGATAAAGGGGGAAATTATTTTCAATATGATTGTCATTAATGTCAAAATGGATATTATTGGCATTAAGGATGTTGTTGATGTTCAGGGTTAAGTTTGGTTGATTTGAGGATGTGTAAGGAATCCTATCAGAGGTCAAATATGATTGGAGTGATTGTATGTATGAGTGAAATTCATCTAGAAATTCATTTTATTTATCTAGACATTTTGGGTATATAGAGGAAAATATAATTAGGTAATGTGTTGATGTCACTATTACCACATTTGGATGAGTTTGGAGGATTTGGTCATATGCTTTTAATCAAATTAATCCCTAGTTATGATGCACTAGATTTGAAGTCATGCGATGAAGCACGGTAGAATATATGAGTATGAAAAGTTAGATACGTGTGTGTGTGTGTGTGTGTAGCATGATAAAAGATATTCATGACAAAATTTGGGATCCTAAGAATTTTGATAGTGTTTTCCCACACTTACTCAAAGTTAAGTAGAAATTTTTATGATGTCATATATTTCACACATGAAGGTTTATAGAGCAAATGTTTATATGGATGGAATTCCTTATGTGAGAGGATATTATGTGATAAATTATAAGTCATGTGATGAAGTGCATCGAAAGTTATCTAAGAACAAAGTTAGCCTTCCACGTAGTTCTAATCATAGTTAGATCTATGGTAGAAGAATCTAAGGGAGAAGATTAATGGCATTATATCTATCATGCATGAAGGATTTAAGAAGAGATGAGAATATGGGTTTGTTAATTGTCATGCCTTGTTTATATGGTCCAAATTTAAGAATAGGGAGATGAGTGAAGTTAAACATATGAAGGTACAAAGTTATCCTTCCAAGCATATTGAGATGGTCCCCATAAATAGTCAAATATACATAAAGTAAATTTCATTCTTGTTAGAAGATCTAACATTAACACTTAATCATGCATTGAAGATCTAATGACTTGTAATGAATTTAATATGTCAAAGGCACCTATGAGTGAATGTGTTAGTGATAAGTGTCACAATCATGGAGATTGAATAGTAAATCTATGGTGAAATTCAAAGTCAAATAGTTAATGATGAACATGAGGATGCCAAGTCTCTCAATATTAGGAACTAACAACAATGTGTAGAAGGCATATGCTAATGCCAAGTGTCACATTATCAAGAGCTAAGTAGAGATAAAGATTGATCTTGTCAAAAAATTGAATGATGAGTAGATGATTGTGTAAATAATATCTAATGGACCATGTGGACTCAATGGGAGCATGTTCTTAACCTTTAATGAGACAAAGGCAAGTTAAATCTCGATCTTGTTCGAAGAGATCAATAGATAAAATTCATTCCAAAGATAGAGGATATAATGAGATGAAGAGAAGTGGTCAATGTTTAACCATAGATAGAGATAACATTCATGTAGTTATGAAGATCTAGTGGCACATGGAAGCTCAGATCATAAATATCAATGAACACATTTTAAAGGTTAAAATGTTAAATTCAAGAAGCATAGAAGGATCCAATAGAGTACATAAGCCTATTGGAGATTAATCTAACAAATGAATTTCAAAGTTTAGAAGATTAAATGAGGATCATCATATCATGGTGCCAAACTTAAGATCAATGATTAGGATTTAAAGATATGATCATCCTAACAATCAAGTGGTAGAGCATGCAAGAACATGTAGTTAAGCCATAAATTATGATATAGATAATGAGATTGATTGTAGTGATCAATTAAATTTATGAAATATAGAATTTGCATCAAACATAGAGTATATTATATGCTATAAATAGTAATGAGACCAAGAATCACAATGGTGGAGCATGAGTTCAAGATGCAAGAAACTTGTAGTTAAAAATAGGAACTAAAGTCCAATAGAGTTGGGCATGATGTGTTAGCAAAAAAGTCTAAAAATACATTAGATAGAAACCTGAGATCAATTGATTATACATATATCATCTAGGATATAGTCAGAAGTTGTTGGAAATGTGTCATAAATAAGAATATAGAGACATAGAGGTAGAAATCCAAAGAGTATGAGTTGGTGATATTAAATTGTATCAAATAGAGAAATATAAGAGACACATAACCAAAAGAGAAGAGAAGAGAATAAAAGAGAAGAGAAGAGCTTATAGAGAGAGATGAAGTGTGTCTAATAGAGATATATATAGACATAGAGATAGAGAGGTAGAGTGAAAGAGTAGAGAGAGATAATGTGTAGAGTTTGAGTAGTTATAGACCAGACTTGTAACAAAGAATTGAGACTAGATTATTTTGTGAATCTATATTATAATTTAAATTTGTAGCTCCATATAGATATGATTTATGGGTTCCATCAGATAAGATGAGTGGGTGCATAGTTAGGGAGTGGGTGTTTCCTTATAGTCAGTGCTCTTAAATCAAGGAGTTGGTGCTCTTAAATCAAGGGATTGGTGTCTCTTTAAGTTTGGTGTCCTTAAATGTGTAACCAGTGAGGTTTTAACTATGAGGCTAGATTAAAATAGTATATTCTCATAGTTATTCTCACTATGATTTTTCCCATATTGGGTTTTCCACATATACATATGGTGTTATGTGTTTTTATGTGCGTGATATCCATTATAGTTTGTTTTTAAAAAGAATTTAAAATGGGCTGATTTACCCTCCCTCTAATTAGATAGTTATGTTCCAACATAATCACATGATTTTATGCTTTAATTAATATTACTCAATGTGAGGGGATGAAGATGAAAATATCATAAATAAGAGATGAGATTAGGTTATACACAAGGTGAGTTTGATCTTATTTAACAAAATAAATGATGTAGATGCGAATCACTGAGATGCTTAGGTTTTGGTTTCCCATCAAGAGAGGATAACCAATAAGCTCCTAATCCATACTTATGTAAAATGATATAAGGTCCAAGCCAATTGAAAGTAAACTTACCCCATTTGCTTTTATCCATATTGGTTACATAATAATTCTCACTTAATATGAGGTATCAAATGTTTAATTGTCATTCTCTAAGGTGTTTTTATAGGATAACTTGATTCATTCTAGATAGACATGAAGATGGTTAAGTGTGACCAAATTGTGTTCATCAAGTAGCTCAAGTTAGGCTAAACAATCCTAATGATAATCACCCTTAGAAATGATATCCTATAGGGATATGTGAAGAGAGGGAATTTTTACTTTAAGAGGAAAGACAACCTACAATCTAACAACAAGAGATAAAGGGGTATCACCTATAGGGTTTGAATGCTAGTATGATATGCCCATAAGGCAAAAGTGATGTGTAAATGCCAATCTTGAATAGATGCATTAACCATTTTAGTTAGCATATTTTTAATGGTTTTTTTAGAATATTTAAGATATCCATTATCTTATGGATGATAGGGTGATGACAAACTTAACTTAATTCCAAACACATCACAAAGACCTTGGACTTTTCAATTCTTAATATATTTACCATTATTGGTGATAATCTTATGAGGAACACTGAAATTATGATAATTTGATGGTTAATAAAATGGACAATTTTATTGGATTTGTTTGAGATGAGAGGAGTAACCTCCACCCATTTGGTGAAATATTCTATGACATTGATGATAGAATGATTTCACTATAAATAATGGGGGTTAATTTAACTAATAAGATCGAGTCCCCATTGTGAGAAGAGCCAAGAATCCTTAGATACCTAGAGGCCATGACTAAGTTCATCATATAAATTGGTGTGTTGTTAAAAAATTTAACTTATTCACATAATCATAATATTCCTAGTTAAGGGTGATCTAATAATATCCAAGGTGAAAGATACATTTAGTGACCACTAGGCCATTAGAGTGTCCCCCATAAATCCCATCATGCATTTATCTGATAGCATGACAAATTTCATGAGTACATAGGCAATAGAAAAGGAAACCATAAAATCCATGATTGTAAAAAATTCCTCCTAGTATGTTATAATGATAGGTACTCTAAATAAACAATCTTTTACAATTCCTAGAAAGATTGGAGGGAATGATGCCTAGGTTGAGATAGTCAAAAATTTGCTTCTACGAAAGGTCAGGTTGGCTCTCCCCTACACTAAAGATGGAAGGAGGGTTTTATTTAGTATAAGAAGGCTTGATAATATGATGGATAACATCAAATATCTTATATTTATAATGTACAAATGAGATTTAGGAATCAAGGAAAACTATTGTATTGATGAACTTGTTCATAAATCATAAAGTGGCTTGGATAAGGTAATGTTCAAATGATGCTAAGATTACATTGACTAGGTATTTATACTATTGCAAGGAATCATTTTTATAGTGATAAGATTCATTTATTTTATTTCACATGAGTTGGGAGTCATGAAAAATATTGATCATGATTCCCAAGGCTAAAGTAGTTTGGAGATCTATCACTAGGGATTCATACTCAGCCATGTTATTGGTACAATAAAAATCAAGCTTGAAAGATGAAGGAAGGATTTCAACATCAATGGGGATGATAATGACACCAGTACCCCCACCATGTTGTATCTTTGATCCATCAAAGAACATGGTCATTTTATAGGTGTCATTCTCTTGAGAATGAGTCAGAATGGAATCATTGGGAAACTAAAGAAGAAATGGTTAGTTATCTATTAAAGGTGATTTTGATAATTGGTTAGCAATAAATTTCCATTTAATTGAATTATATTGGAAGAATTCAAGGTCAAACTTAGCTAAAATTATGAGCC
This sequence comes from Torreya grandis, assembly GCA_037957365.1. Lineage (NCBI taxonomy): Eukaryota > Viridiplantae > Streptophyta > Pinopsida > Cupressales > Taxaceae > Torreya > Torreya grandis. The sequence continues at coordinate 692,102 of JARHVA010004097.1, read as the reverse complement.
ACTTAGGCATACACTAGTTTTGGTATATCTTAGATTTCATATACCTGAGTGGGTCAATTTTGGTTATGATATAGGTCTTCTGATTGAGAAGGTAATGCCAAAGTTTAGAGGCCATGAAGACCAAGGTGAGACAATGTTTCTTAGTATTGGTGTACTAAGTTTCATGCTTTGTAAGTGTTTGAATTATATAGTAAACTAATTTTTCTTGATGATTATCATAATGATGCATAAGCATTACCCCTAAAGATTCATTTGTAGTGGAAATGAATAGGTAGAAAGGTTGATCCCCTTTCAGATGAATGAGAATGGGTGGAGAAATAAGGTACTCTTTAAGTGAGTTAAAGGCCTTTTTATAGTATTTTATTCCACTTAAAAGATATTTCTTTCATAAGAAGGTGATGGAAAGTGTAGCATCTATCAGATAGCTAAGAGATGAAGTGACAAATGGATGGGAACTTCTCATAAAAACTATAGAGTTACTTGAGTTGGATTAGAGGAGGAATGTCAAGTATCACTTTGATTTTGGTAGGATCATCTTTGATTCCTTGAAGATAGATCATAAATCTAAGGATATTTTCTGACAAGACCCCAAAAATGCATTTTCTAGGTTTAAGTTGAACATGGTAATAGATGAGGCATTCAAAGATAACCTTGGGAATTGATAAATAACCTGTATGACATTGAGATTTCCCAAGAAGGTCATCTACGTAATTTTATACGGTCTTGTGAATAAGGTCATGAAAGATATAGGTCATATCATGTAGATAGGTTATATTAGCATTTTTTAGACCAAAAGACATGATCTTGTAGCATAAGGTTCCCCATGGGGTGATAAAAGTAATTTTATGTTTGTATTAAGGGGAAATCAAGATATGATTATATCTTAAGAAACCATCCATAAGATATACCATGTCATAACTGTATCTAAGATCAACAAGTTGGTTACTTCTTATCAAAAGGAAGTCATCCTTTAGGCAAACAAGGTTAAGATCATAGAAATCCATGTAAATGTGAAGTCCCCATATTTATTTGGTGATAAGGATGACATTTGAGACTCAATGGGGATAGTCAATAGGTTGTATAAAATTTATGGATAGGAGGCATTAAAGCTCTTCTTTGACAATAATGGCTATGTGAGGGTGCATCTGATGAAGCTTATTCTTGACATGCTAGGCATCATGGGTAGCAACAACATTATATGCAGTGATGAAAGGGTTGATTCTTGTAATGTCACTATAATACCAAAAAAATGCTATGTTATGGTATTATAGGAAGGAGGGGAAATATTAAATCTTGAAGGAATCTAGAGATTGGCCAATTTTGACAATTCATTGGTTATCCTAAATACCCAAGTTGATATCCATGGTGGATTTTTTCAACATGGTATAGATCTCAAGAGGGAAATATTTGTGGATAGTGGAATCTTCTGTACCAAGATATGTAAGAAGGTAATTATCATGCTAACATTAAATGGTATTAATGGTAGGAGAATAATCTTTTACCATCTTAGGATGATTTAGAGGAATGGTTATGATCTCCCCATCCTTTTGAGAAGTTAAGGGTCTAAAGCTAATCATGTTGATGAAAAAAATTAGGGGGAATAATTTAAAGATCCTCAAATCTTAATGGTCAATGGATTGTTGAGGATGGAAATTCCTCATCAATGATGGTAACAAGAGGAAAATTGGTTGGCTCTTTAGGCAAAAGAAACCTGAGACCAAATATATCTTGAAAATTTTGGGTCTTAAATGGAAACAACTCATGTGGTCCATGTTCATAACATCCTAGACAAAATCCTTTCCAATCACACTTATAGAGGCATGTCTTAGTTAACTTTGGTTTATCTATAAAGGATAAATGAGAGGTGAATAGTCTAGGAGAAGAGGAGGCAGAAAATGATTGATCAAGTCTCACATATACAACATTAGTTTGGAGATTGGGAGGCTCAAAAGGGATAATGGTTCTAATATTGGAATCATAACTAAGATTTTGGTCAAGGTGTCCATACTCTTGGGGAATAAAGAAGGCATCTATGGTAAAGAGGCAATATTACCCAAGTGAAATATGTTTGAATGTCAATTCTAAGGGGTCCTTCATGGGGATTTGGGTAGAAAGGATGGATGAGCTAGTCAAGCCTTGGTTGATGGAAGAGGTGTAGTCATATTTGGTTGGTGAAGGTTTGATTGATGGAAGAAGGAGAACATCATTCAACTAGTATAACATGTTGCATGATGTGAAAGGACCTAGGTTAGATTGTATGGTAACTACCTAACCCTCATGCTCAAACTTGATGAACCAATGTAAGGTAGATGGCACACAATTTCATCAAATGGATCCAAGGTCATCCAATTAGAACATTATACTAGAACTCACCTTATACTACTTATAAGATTTCAATAATCATGTAAGGTCTTAAAAATATGTTGAAGATGATATTTTCTTGAGTTTTTTCCATAGTGTCATTAAATAATGGAGCACCATTGTGGTTGCCAACATAATGTTCTCTAAAATTTTATCCAGTAATATGCATGGGAGGAGATAATGTTGATGTTATCTCCTCTATTAATCATAACCCTCTTGATGTAGGTTTGGTTGATGTATATAGTAATGAAGATAAAGGATCTAGATCATGGGTATTAATAGAGCGTATTTTTGAATCCTTAAAGGTAACAAACGTGGAATGCTGAAGAGCTCTAACAAAGGCTGGTAGAGGTTGTGGATCTTCTAGTTGAACCTATATGAACTACAAAGCCTCTATCATCACCTAGTAGTGATGTGGTGAGGTCTTGATTACTTCATATAAACTCATATTCACCAATGTTTGGTGAAGTTACTTTAGAAATACTATTTGGATTGACTCAGAAGGGTTGGATTAAGAGGCACCCAAGATGGACACCTTCAACTTGGTTGAAGGTGAAGGTGTTTGGGTTTGGTTGGGTGATTGGGTGGTGAAGGAAGGGTATGCCCATGGAATGGACACCTTTTCCTAAATTTTATGATTTTTTTTCTTGTGATCATTTGACCACATATATGGTATGAATTTAGGGAGGAGTTGTGATATCAAATTTATTTGGTTCATCCTCACTCTTAGATGAGAGTGTGGGAGAAGGTAATATTTGGGTGGTTACTTTTAGTTTTTAGATTGGCAGTGGGCTCATGGGAGACTCATCTAAAAATAAGTCATCCTCATCACATAGTTAGTGGACTGTGACATAGAGAGCTTTACAATTCTACATACCATGTCTTATCATTATATGGTATGAACAAATTAGATTGTCATTAAACTAGGATGACTTACGACTATAGGGGTCAAATGGTTTTATAGGAGGCAATGTCAAGAAAGAAACTTTTAATAATCTTTGTAATATGGCTGAGTAGGACTCAAGCAAAGGTGGCAAGGGTGTTGGGGTTTTGGATAAATTTTGAAGTGTAAGTTTTCTTAGGAGTAGGCTTCAGAATGAGAGTTTTGGGTGGTGGAATATTCTTGATTGGTAGTGTTTTGGAATTTAATGGCTTGGAGGTAGATGGTTTGGTAGTTAATGTCTTGGAGGCATATGATTTAAAAGTGTAGATTTTATAAATAAAGGATTTATAAGTAAAATTATTGGTATTGGATGGTTTGGAGGTAGAAGGCTTGGTAGTGGATGGTTTAGAAATAGAATATTTATATGTAAAAGGCTTGGTAGTGGATGGTTTAGAAATAGAATATTTATATGTAAAAGGCTTGGTAGTGGATGGTTTGGAGGTAGAAGGTGTGGAAAGAATAGGTAGAGGTGTAACTAAAAGAGGAGGTTGAATTTGGGTTATCTTTGGTAGAATTTTTTTCTTAATGGAAGGATGAGGTCCTAGGATGGAAGATGGATGCAATCCTAAAATGGAAGGCAAGGTAGAAATAGGTGGCAAGGTTTTAATTTTTGGGATCCTAGGTGGATCCACTTTCTTAGTTAGATTAACATAGGGTTTATTTGGTGGGATAGATGGTGATAAATCCTAATTTAATGGAGGGTGATTAAGGCTCTAAGTGTGGAGGATACCCAAGCTTTTGATTGGCTTTATTCGGATGGTAGAATGTACTTGGTCTAATTTGGTTAGAGTTGGTTTGGTTGGTTTAACTATGGATTGAGAGGTAGATGTTTCTAGTGATTTGTTTGGGATCATGGTGCGTTCACTAGTGGAAGTGGAAAGTTGTGTTTACAATGGTCTGGATTAGGGCTCTTGCTTAGTTGGATCAGGAAGCTAAAGATAGTGCCAAAATGTGGCATGATCCATGTTGGTTGGGATAGGAACTCCATGTTTTGAACTAGTCTAGAGAAAGCTTTATAGATGTGTTTGGTTCTTTCAATATTGGACTCAAAGGATAATCCCATGGATCAAGATATAAAAGTGGTTACCTTGTCCTTTTCCTCAGTCAAAGGCTCCAAGGTTTTGGAAGTTGATTCCTCCATGGAAGGGGTAGGTAAGGTGACTTCTTCCTTAGGAATGGTTTCTTAAGGAAGAGTGGATTGATCTATGAAGGAAGATAAAGGTATGGTGGTAATGGTTGCCTCCTTTGGTATGCCTTCCAAAGGGGAGGTTGGTATCTCCACTACCTCAATAAGTGGAGAAAGGGGAATAGTTTTTTTCTTTATTTAGGTTCCCAAAGGAATATAAGGTGACTCCACTACCTCAATAAGTGGATGGGAAGATGAAATGGTTTGGGCAATGGTTTACTCAACAATGAGCTCACTAAGAACCACATTAATAGTATGAACCTCATGGTGGTGAGAGTATTCCTCTTTATTATTTTCATTATTCATAGAATGGGCATGGTTATGGAATGGATACCTAAAAATATAAAGTGACTTATTTGGGGGCGAAATGGTATTTTCCAACATAATTTACCACTTGTCAATAAATCCTTGGACAATGATTTTGTAAGCATTGCATCTACTAACAACATGCCCAATGACATGGTGGTAACCACATAATTCATTCTCCTTATAACAACTAGTATAGGATGAGAAGAATTGAATTGTTATGTGGGTTTAATAAGAGGAAGTTTTATGATATGTACTTTCAATGACTTTTCCAATACTAAAGCATGTGACTCCCCTAGCAGATTATATTGATTTTGGTTGTTACAATTTTGGTTTTGAGTTTTCTAGTTGGGAGAATTAAAAGAGTTGGGTTGGCTAACAACTAAACGAAGGGTAGTTTTAGGGACAACTACATTCATGGTTCCCTTGGTTTTGGGGTTGGTGTTGGAATGGTTCATGGTTTTGGAAGAGGAAGTTTCATTTGACTTGAAACTATAATTCTTGTTTCTAAATTTTATCTTCCCCTCATCAATGGCTCTAATCTCTAATTTTTGTACCATGGTGGAATCCTCATCAAAGGTCCTAAATTTCTAGAATTATAAAGTGGAAGAAATATGTTTTACACAAGCCTGAGAGAAAAAATCAATTATCCTAGTTTAGGGTAAAGAGAAACAGAATTGGTTTATCAAACCTCTCCAATAGGCTACAAAATTAGCAATTGACATGTCCTTAAATTATCAAATAGAGCATAGGTCAATAATGGAAACTTTATTAGATATATTTATGGAAAAATTATCTAAGAAGGAATGAGATAATTGGACAAAACAAAAGAGGGAGTGATTAGTAATTACACTTTACCAATCTAATGTTAGACTGGATAGGGACACAAGAAAGGTGCAAAGAAAGAGAGCATCATCATAAGTAATAAAGTAGAAAGAGTGTCTAAATGCTCTAAGATGTTGTTGAGGTTATTCCTTGTTCCAAAATCTTGAAAATTTTGGAAGCTCCCATTAAGGAGGATAAGGTTAGGTTGGCATGGATGGATGAATTGGTTTGTTTCAAATTTTATCATATGATAAGAAGTTATGGGCATTGTAAATCAATGAATCCAAATTGGTCATATTTTCCATTAACATCTCAACTAGATCAATTTATGGTTGTGCACTCCCATATTATTAGATTATGTTCTATTAGGGTTGGGTATGTGTAACATATACATAGCTAGTGTAAGGTTGATAAGATGTCATATATTGGTGTGTGGACATGGATGGTTGGGAATATGCCATATATGTGTGAGTGGATATAGGAATCTAGGTAGAAGGTAGATCCATATACTCTTGTGGGTTAGGTATATATCTTGGGTTGGGTGAAATGGGCACTTATTGAGGAATTGGCATGGTTTGGTCTAGAGGTATGGTTGGCTTGATAGGTTGAGTATGGGTGGTAACTTTGGTACTAATGGGTGGAAGGGTATAAGTCATGGAAACCACCAAGATTTGGAATGGATTGGAGGTTGGTGGGTTGGATATAATAGGAGGAAGGGTGGAAACACTATTAGAGGGTACTCTAATGGTAATTGGAGTATAGGTAATTAAAGGTTGGGTTGCTGATATACTAGGAGAGTTGTTGGTTGGGGTGGAATGCATTTGAGTGTTAATTGGTTGGTTGTGTTGGTTTTAGATTATGGTATCAGAGGGATTGTTGGTAGAAGAAGATTTTTGGGTGACTAATGGTTGGGTGGAGATGGTGGAAATAGAGGTTATACAAATAATATGGGATGACATGCCATAATGTGTCTCAATGGATGGAACTCAAGTAGGGGTATGATAAGACACAATATTAAGGAAATATTAGAGGGCTATGGGATTGTTATCTAGAAAGGTGGTGAAATCTATATCTCCTTGGGAAACCATCTAAGGGATACTAGGACTTCCAAAAGTATGGGGAGAACCTTCTATATCTAAAATGTACTTCATAGATGAAGAATAAGAGGAAGATGGGTGGTTGGGAGGTGGATCCTAATTGCTTGGATTTTTAGTTGTTGTCTAGTTACAACCATGAAAAAGGAGGAAAGAAAGGAAAAAATGATCTCACAAACTTGAAAGAGAAGAAACCAAAATTAAAAATATCTCAAAGGAAAAAACATACACTAAAGTGCATTAAAATCTTAGAATAAATTTTATCTCTTTAGACTTATACCTTAATTTTAAATAAGTTATGAAAAAAAACTTGGGATTATAGAGTAGGTACTAGAAGAAGATATATAAGGATGGTTTCAAGTAGTTAAAGGATCTCAAGATCTATACTATAACTTGGTATGCATCTTGATATTGTGGCCTACCCCTTCACTTCACACATCATAGTGATAAGGGTGTCAGGTGCTTAGTCATAATTACTGAGTTGATAAAGATTAGACTCTACCAATGTACTAAGTTGATTCTCCACATGGTGGTGAAATCCAAGTAAGATAGCCAAGGAAAGGTGACAACTAGGTGATGAAATCCCAATCAGGATTTATTTTAATGTTTTTATGTTTGATTGAAAGTGTGGTTTGGTATTATGTGTGTGATAAGGAGTGAGACTATGATTAATTTACTTAATTAAATTAAGCAATGTGAGGTATTCAATAAAAATAAACAATAGATACAAGCTTAATTTTAATCCAAAATAAAAATTTGGTGTCTTTTTGAATGAATACAAAATAGCTAAGATGTACCTAGATGTGATATGATGATGCATAGCCTAGGCCTTGAATGAGTAATTTTTAGTTTCATAAATGAAAGCAAAAAATGACAATATTTACTATTTTCAAAGAAAGCAAAATAAACTAGAATTTTCATTTTGGAAAGGATGAAAAGAAATAAGGGACATTTAATTTTAATAAAAGAATGTATTGCAGAATCTTCTCTTATTCAAATAAATGTCTTATAACTATTAACCCAAGAGAAAGCTAAAGAGTCCCACCAAGAATGCTATAATGTTTCACTAAAATTTTACACATGTTGGTAGAACCTTGATGTGTTGTACACACATGAATCTAGATGATTGTCAATACTCCATTTTGTTTGGGGAGGATGACATGTAAATAATAAAACAATCTTGAAAATGGTGGAATAATGAGATACTGGGGTGGATTACCTAGCATGAGCTAGATCCAAGAAGCATGAGTTTTCTTGGAGGCTATCAATACATTTTAAAAAAATACTTAGGCTTTAATAAACTAAAAATAGATGATTACATGAAATATTATAACATAAAAAAATTAAATACAATAAATTCTTGAAAAGAAACAAGTGATTTTAACTAAAAATAACAATAAATGATTGAATACTAATGTTAAATCAATTAAACTTGATTCGAATATTAAGTTGAAGTTCAGTGATAAAATAGAAACTCATAAACTAAGATTTGGGAATGGATAGATGGCTCAAATTAGCTTTTTATTAAAAAATGGCATAGAGTAACCATTGGTGGTTAGGTATGACCATCTATAGTTAGGTGACCATCGATAGTTACTAACCATCAGTGGTTAGGTAAGACTATTGATGGATATTATTAGATTTGGTTTTGGAGGATAAGTTTGTTGGGGAGGTTGTAGAGAGGTTATGGGATTGGTGTTTGGGTTCAATGTTGATTACAAGATATAAAGTAATTCTCAAATGTATTTGGTTTAGATATTTGGTATTTAGTTGAATGAGATTGGTTTGTGGGTGGTTTTGGGTAGGAGGTGAAATGTTTGGAGTTGCATAACTCCAACATAGGAAAATGGGATGAAAGGGAAATAAAAATTAATGACACAAGTAATGAAACAAATAGAACTAATTAATGAATCTTCATAAAAAACATAGATACTTATATTTTAGGTGTTGTTGGTTTGAGGAATGTTATTGTTGACTAAAAGATGTTGTGGATACTAGAGCAATGTCAATAGAGTAATGGTACCTTGGCTCAAGAGAGTGAGTTTTAGAATCACCCTAATCCTCTGACCTAGTTCTTAGTTTATTGGGAAGCTTTTGGATTTGCCTAGGAGTTATAATATCTTACCCCTAAATGAGGATGATCTCAAAATTCACTTCATCTCTTAATATAGAGCAAAGGAGGGTTAAAATTAAGACTTTAACAAATAGTTTATCAATTAGTCTAACCAATATTTTAATCATCATTGATCATGTGAATAATAGACTATAATTAGAAAGCCAATAATAAATGAGTGAGTTGAAGTCAAATTATAGTTGATTCCTCTGATCATGTAAGATTTTATGTAACCATTAGTATTTCTAGTCAACTATCGATGGTTAAGGCCTGACTGTTAGTGATCAAGGGGACATAGTGAAAATTGGCTAATTCACTAATGACTAGTGGTTAATTCTTTAGGAAATGGTCTGAGGTTAATAATGGGATAATTAACAAATAATCTAATCCAAATTTGGATAATGGGTGGTTTAAAGGTTAATGTAACATCTAAATCCATTGTGTATAGTTTTATATCATCTACATAACTCTATGCAAAGGACAACTACTATTATTGCGGGTGTTACCCTCCTTTTAAAGCCAATAAACTATTGATTCAAGTTTTATGCACACTATAACATAACAAGGTAGCCTCTAATGTTTTAGGATATAAATGGAGGTAAAATAAACTCTAAGTCATGATTTATAGGTATACGGTCTTTGATAACCTATTGATAGAATAGTTGGTAGGGCATACATGTTATTGACAAGGTTTTTTAGATGGAGGTGTTGTCCCTAGAAGGTAGTGAATCTCTATGTGATTTGGATGGATGGATGGATGGATGGATTATAATATAAATTGGGTATATATAAAAACAACCTTAAAATGAGGGAAGGGTAAGGTATAAAATAAATCTCTATGATTTTCAAAAACTACTTCACTGGTTGGTTTCTAAAAGGACAAGTGCTCTCAAAACCTATGCCTATCACTAGCAGCAATTTACACACACACAATCAAACGTGGCTATGAAGTCTAAAGAAATACTGATGTAGGAAATTCACAATACTCAAACAAAATTTAATCCTTTTAATTAATTTTTTTCACACTCTTACTTAAGAGATTATGGCTCATGATAGTGAAGTATCTGAGGAAACTTTTGCACAAACACATAAAATTACATTAATGAAAGCACTCATGCACATTCAGAATTATGAATCAATTTGAACTTAATTATCCTAATAAATATTTTTACCAATATTTCAATATTATTTATACATTTAGAGATCAATACATAAATTATTATAATCAATTATCCATTCACAACTATTGCACACTAAAGATTATTTAAACATACAATCAATAAGTAACAACTAATTACATAGAAATTGGAAAGAAAATACAAAAAAACACATTCATTGATAATAAATATTGATGATGCTCATATATTCAAAATTCTCTAACCAAAATCCAAGTTAGATTATAGTTGTTTGTATACACTTGGGGAAGGTATTTCCTCATCCTCCAAATTCATGCAAGATCGTTACATATGATAGTCAGAACTTGAGTTCTAACTGTGGTTGAAAACTATATAAGGGTAAAATTATAGTTATTGGTTTAAAATAGCCCTTGAAAAAGATATGAAACATGTGTATACATATAATACAAAGTAAATTTATAAAATTATAGCTCAAACTACATTCAAAACTTCAAAATATATGGACCATTTACAAGACCATTCATGCACAAAGCTTTATCTTTGTAAGGTTGCATGGTTTGAATAGTTGGGGTGGTGGCAACTAGAAATGTAGGTTGTTTTTCCAAGACAAATATCATTATAACAATGCTTTATAACTAGTGAAACTATGACTAACTAAAAATAACTATCCATTCCATGTTTCTTATGCCTCTCACTGAGGTTGGATCTTTGAAAATCTTGCCTAGGGCTCACACTATCGATTCACTTCTACGTAATTGAATGCAAGTGTGACACTTGGAAGTTCTCTAGGATATTTGAGTACCTTATAGTCATATTTTCAATGGATTTATTCCATGTTTTGGATTCTCACTTATTTCAAGACCTTTGAAATGTCTCTATCGATCTCACATCATTATATCTTCAGTACATGAGTTAATGCACACCATCAGATCTTGGTGCTTGACCTTTTGACTCCCTATGAGGATAACCCTAGTCACTTATTATTTCACTCTTGTAAACATGAACATAAAATATATTAGTATGTTTATAATAAAGTTATTGACCATAGGAGTGATACTTGGCAATTTTGTGGCACTTTTGGTCTATTGCTCTTGGTAGTAGGTTATTGTTTCATCCATTTTGTGTGGAGGATGGGTTTTTTTTTATAAAAAATTTCTTAAACACAAAATTTAAAATCATGTACATTTTCATAAAAAAAAACTGAGACAAAAATCCCAGTATTTATTTTTGTTGAATAACATGTCTACATCTCAAATCCCTTTGCATGTATCATCTAGGAAATTATTTCAGACAAAATATCTAAATAAATTATACTGAAGAGTATATTTCATCATGTAAAATTATCTCAACAAAAATTCCAAAGGGTATGCTTATTGAACAAAATACCCTTAATAATTATCCTGAAGGGTAAGTGCAAAAGTTTCAAAGGGCCTACTTCATGGTGAAAATGATTGAAGGGTCTAATTCATATGGTATGTTTTGCTCGGGAAAGGGCCTAGGATAAAATTCTAAAAGGGTAAATATGGTAAGGAAAAGAGTCGATGAAAAAAGGCCAAAGGTTTATTTTGTCAAGCAAAATGGCTGCAACAAAATGGGTGAAGGCAATTTGTGAAAAGTCCCAAGAGTATGTGACCTTATGTCTTGGTAAGGTTGTTTCAAATAAAATGTCTAAAAGTATTCAATCATATATGGGAATATTTTCTTTGATAAAATGTCTAAAATAATTATGATAAGATAAGTCTGATAGAATAATATTGAGGTAGTTTTGGTAGAATTGTTGTAAGACAATTATCATTTGGAAATTATTGCAGACAAAATGTCTGATACAATTATCCTAAAGGGTCATTTCAAAAAGGCTGAAGGGTAGGTTTTTAGGGTAAAATGGCCATGATAGAAAGGTTGAATGGAAATTAAAAATGTTTTGAAGGGTCTACTTTATGGAGAAAATACCCAAAGGGTCTACTTTGTAGGGCAAAAGTGTATCGATAAGATTGTTTTGGAAAAAATGTATCAGGTAAATTTTCCAAAGACCAAATCACGTTGAATAAAGTATCTTAAAAAATTTGTTGAAACAAATAATTATATGGAAAAAATATTTCAAAAACAAGTTTGATATAATAAGTCCCGAAGATCTCAGTAGCCTTGAATAAGATAATGGAAAAACTACTAGACAAAGACAAATTGCATAAGTTCAATAATGATAATCCTAATAGAATAAGCCCAAAACAATTATAAATATACTCTATGAAAACAAAACACCAATTTCATCTTTCGAAAGTATGAAAGGCTAATAGTTAGTCTTTTCTTAGATTTTTGTAAAAAGTCGCATATAAGAGGGCCTCAAAGTCAATACTATAATCTAAAAAAAGTGGGTCCTCATTTCCATAAATAAAGATGGGATGTTGGGTACAAAAAAATATATTCTGTAAAGGAATTTGATCTATCTTTTGATAACTTATAGTTTGAGGATCCCCTAGAGTTTCATGTTTAGTCTAAAAGACCTAAATGGGAAGAATTATTAATTCAATCTTCTAATTTTGATAATATTAATAGAGTAAATAGGATTCAACATTATTATCATGAATTAATGACTATGTATGAATGTAAAACTTAGTATTTTTAGGAATCTTTTCAAGAGTATAGATGGAAAGTTGTTATGCAAGCTGATTTCAATTGTTAAGATAAATTAAATCCTAGATTTATTCCCAAATCACATACAAGAGAAACTATGGAATGAATTAATCAAATATCCTAAAAATAAACATAAACATGCACACTACATGAGATACCAAATTTAACATGGTTCATCCAACATGGGCTACATCCACCAAACTTGTCTAGTATATTATTTCCAGCAATACAAGGGAGAAACAAAATCATGTAACAAACCCTGTTACACCTCTCTACCTTTTCCACCTCATCTCTATATACAATATTTCATACTTATATTTTTTTAAAACTCATACATATATTCCATTTATCAATAGATTTTAGGTTAAAATTCCTAAACATAACCTCTACCATCAGATTTGGAAACCTTTACTTAATGGTCCAAATTTTATTTGGGGCTCATGGCCCCTAGACCCCCAACTAGGGGGGTCGTCCCCCTATACCTCACAAGGGGGATACCCCCATTAAAAACCCCTATGAAATTATGGATACATAATGATGGGATCCAAACCTAACTAAAATAACATCAAAATTTTTACCTCTAATCTTGGAAGACAATCAAGCTCCACACCTAACAATCTCCCTCTTGGAGACTGATTACATCAACTCCACCACTACTACATCCACTATACTATATGGACTTGGACAAGTTCCTTAATTTAATTATCATCCATGAAGACCAATTGAAGCTATTTTTTTTTCAACTTCTCTCTTGTAACTACCTTGGTCATCATATGCATAGGATTTTCACTAGTATGTATCTTTTCAAATTTTATTTTCCCTTCCTCTATCACTAAATGAATGAAATGATATCATAACTAAATGTTTTTTGTCCTAGAGTGAAAATATAAGTTTTTTCTAGATGTATTTCACACTAACTATTATCATATAGTCTACATCTTTCTTGACTATGTCCTAATTCTTCCATCAACCTCTGTAACCTAATTATTTCATTGCTTGCTTATATAGCAACAACATACTTAGCATCTATGGTTGAAACTGCCACAACATTCTATAATTATATTACTCAACTAGCTTCTATACCACCTACTATAAACACATACCATCTAGTCCTTATTCTACAATCCTTCTACAAGTGTTGGAAAGATTTAATATGTCATATTTAAGTCAACATATCCTTGTAATGTTGTGTTTGATCCACCATAACTTAAAACTTATCCATGGTCCCTCTTAAGTAATAAATGATCCATTTTATTTCCTTCCAATGTTCCTTTCCTAGATTACTCATGAACTTACTCAACACTTTAACTACATGTGCGATGTCTAGCCTCGTACACACCATTGTATACATTAAAATACCAACTATTGATGAGTATAATATTTTAGACATCAATTTCTGTACTTATTGTGTTTTATGATATTGTTCCTCTATTAATTTAAAGAGTGAAACTAAATGTGTTCCAACTAATTTTTCATCTTGCATATTAAATCTTTCCAACACTTGTTTGATGTACTCTTCTTGTGATAATTCTAGCTTCCAATTCTTTCTATCTCTATTTATCCGCATACCAAGGATTTGCTTAGATGCACCTAGATCCTTCATATAAAATAAATCAATTAAATATTTTTTGAGTACATTAATATTGTGCATGTTGGAATCATCTGTAAGTATCTTGTCTACTTATAAAATTAAAATAATATAGATATCATTTTCAAATCTTTTAAAATATACATAATGGTCTGAATGACATCTAAAATAACCCTATTATGTCATAAAAATATCAAACTTTATATACCATTGTCTTAGAGCTTGTTTCAAGCCATTCAAGCTCTTCTTTAATTTGCAAACCAAATTATCCTTACAATTAACTTCATAACCTTGTGGATAATGCATGTATATTTACTCCTTCAAATCCCCAAGAAGGAAAGTAGTCTTTACATTTAACTATTCAAAGTGAAAATCTTTAATAGCTACTAAGCTTAAGATAGTTTTACTTAAAGTCATTTTAACAACTAGAGAAAATATCTTATCAAAATCTATAACTTTATTTTATGCAAAAACTTTAACGACCAGTCTAGCCTTGAATTTGATTTTACCTACATTCTCCTCCTTTATTCTATATACCCATTTATTTTGCAATGCCTTCTTTCCTTTGGGAAGTTCCACCAAATATTAAGTTTAGTTTTCCATTAGAGAATTATACTCCTCATCCATAGCTTGCTCCCACATATCGTTGGCATCAATTTGCACTACTTCTTCATAGCTTTCTAGCTCACCACCATAGTAAGTAATAAATAATATAAAGGAGAAAAATGATCAAGTGGACTACTTTCTCTTGTAGATCTTCTAATAGGGGTTTGAGGTACCTATTTCTCTTACACATTTTGATCAAGAAACTTTGGGACATATCTTTTTGTAATTTATTCTAATAATGTATATTCCTTTTTGGATTCTTCTTTTCATATAATTGGTCCCTGTACATGACTTTTTAATTAAACACAACATCTCTACTCCTGATTATTTTCTTATCTTCTATATTCCACAACTAGAATCTAAAGTCATCAGTTCCATAACTAATAAATGTGCATTTCTAATAATTAGCTTCTAACTTATTCCTATGATATTTATCAATATAAGAAAATGCCTCACAAATAAAATATCTTAGAAAAGAATAATCTACATGTTTTCTAATCCATGCGTCCTCTAGTATTCTACCATTTAAAGCACTTGAAGGTCCTCTATTTATCAAATAAACTACTATAGTTACAACATTTGCCTAAAACTTTAAAGACAAACCTACATGAAATTTCATGCATTTGGCATGCTCTATAATACTCCTATTCATTAATTATGACACATAATTCTATTATGGTGTTTGTAGAGCTATTTTTTTTTATAGATTCATCCTTTTTAAAATTAATTACTAAAAGTGATAGGAACCAAACACCCCAAAGCTCTGACACAACTTATCAGGTTTAAGAGAACACATGATTACCATTGTATAAGCAATTAAACATGCAAAATAACCAGAAGAAAAAATAACTATCAATGAGAAAACACACAGAATATGAGAGGCAACACATAATTGTATTCAACTCATTACAAGGTAAATTACAATAAAGAGATCACACTCTTCTTCCACCTCTGTGAGGCTTCCTCCTCAAGGCTCCAAGTAATCTTCCCACCTGAGTAATCTTCTCTCATAGGTCACAACACATAGCTAACACAAGCTGTTGTTCACCTCATTGCACATCTGTACAATCGAGTACACAATCATACTCTAAGTAGATCTCTCAATGATCCTGCTGATGTATTGCTGTCACCTTGGACCCTGGATAACCGCTGATCTCTGTCTGACCCTCACATATACACATCCCTGCATATCAAACCTGATCTTACTTAAACATACATGGGGAATCCTACATGATTCCACCATGGGAAGAACTCTCCAAGCTTCACATAGCTCTTTTGCAATTTCTGCACTTAACAATACAACCCATGAGTCTATTATATAGATCTCATGCATACACAAATTAGACTTGCCGCTCAAGGCTTCAAACAAGGCTTTAACATGCAAACTCTATGTTCACTTAACTGACTATTCGTCAATAGTAGTTCAGACCACCACAGGTGACCAACGTTGGTCCCTGCCTTCCTGGAGGTGACCGACGCCAGCCGATCTTCTGTCGATGCTAGTTTCCCTTCTGCATCCCCTGACCATCGTTGGTGTAGCCTGCAGATGCCAGCGACTGCATATGCTAGAAACCCTCTTGTTTGCCTTAAGGTGTAGCTTTTAGCTCAACACCTTAACAATCTCCCACTTGGAGATAAAGAGCTGCACCTGTACCGAAAACTAGTACTCTGTCCAATCTACATCCTAACTTGTATTCCTCTTCAAGCTGCCACCTGAAGACAACCCACCACACTCCTTGTGCTGTTGAACATGTGCTTGACTTTCTTCATTCTCATTGTATGATCTTCTGCCTTGCTATACTCCCACTTAAACAGTAACCCCTGTGAGTAACCTGTAATCAACAAACACTTAATAGATCTGGGACATCTTGTTATTCAAACTCGCTCTAAGGACGTCCAGCCTCACTCTGATACCACTTGATAGGACCGAAACACCCCAAAGCTCTGACACAACTTGTCAGATTTAAGAGAACACATGATTACCATTGTATAATCAATTAAACATGTGGAATAACCAGAAGAACAAATAACTATCAATGAGAAAACACACAGAATATGAGAGGCAACACAGAATTGTATTCAACTCATTACAAGGGAAATTACAATAAAGAGATCACGCTCTTCTTCCACCTCTGTGAGGCTTCCTCCTCAAGGGCTCCAAGTAATCTTCCCACCTAAGTAATCTTCTCTCATAGGTCACAACACACAGCTAACACAAGCTATTGTTCACCTCATTGCACATCTGTATAATCGAGTACACAACCGTACTCCAAGTAGATCTCTCCATGATCCTACTGATGTATTGCTATCACCTTGGACCCTGGCCAACCACCGATCTCTGTCTGACCCTCACATACACACATCCCTACATATCAAACCTGATCTTACTTAAACATACATGGGGAATCCTACATGATTCCACCATGGGAAGAACTCTCCAAGCTTCACATATCTCTTCTACAAATTCTCCACTTAACAATACAGCGCATTAGTCTATTATATAGATCTCATACATACACAAATTAGACTTGCCGCTCAAGGCTTCGAACAAGCCTTTAACATGCAAACTTTGCGTTCACATAACTGACTGTTTGTCAACAGTAGTTCAGACCACCACAGGTGATTGACGTCGGTCCCTGCCTTCTTGGAGGTGACCGACACCGACCGATCTTCTACTGATGTTGGTTTCCCTTCTGTGTCCCCTGACCATCATCGGTGTAGCCTGCCGATGCTGGCGATTACATACACTAGAAACCCTCTTGTTTGCCTTAAGGTGTAGCTTTTAGCTCCACACCCTAACAAAAAACATTACTACAATACTCACCTCCATTATCTAATTAGAGATATTCTAGTTTTAAACCTATTTCATTTTCGACTAAAGCTTTCCATTTCTTCAATGTATCAAAAACATCATAATTACTTTGTATATTATATAACCAAACCTTCCTAGTTGTATCATCAATAAAAGTAACATAATAATATGAACCACCAAGTGAAGATACCTAAATTGGTCCGTATATATTTGTATACACAATCTCTAATTTTTGTTCCTTCTTGGATGGTCTAACCTTGAGAAACTTTACACATTTTTGTTTCCCATATACATAGTGATAAAATGAGTCTAGATATTATTCTTCTAGACCTGGTAGTTTATCCTTTGCATGTAGGGTATTCATTCCCTTTTAACTCATGTGGCCAAGTTTGTAATGCCATTAAGTTGTGTCTTTATCTATAGCATCTACAACGCAAGATGAATTAGCATTTATTTTTAGACAAATATAATGTGCCTACTTTATTACCTTTTTCAACCACTAGAGAACCCTTTGTAACCTTCCATGATTTGGCTATAAATGTGACCATACAACCTTCACTACATAACTACACTATAGAGATCATATTTCTCCTCAAGTTTGGAATATACCTGGCATCATTTAGAACCCAAGTGTTTCCATTCTATAATTTAACATGAACACTTTATTTTCTAATAACTATATAGAGTTCATCATCACCAAGGTAAAAATTTTAATAATTACATCGAACATAATCTATAAAATAATATCTATGAGGTGTAACATGAAAATAAGCACCTAAATCTAAACCCAAGATTCAACAATATTATCGAAAGAAAGTATAAGAGCATCTTGTAATACATTACTTGATACATTGGACTCTCTATTACCTTCATGTTGGTCCTTACCCAATTTATCCTTTCGAAACTAGCACTCTTTTTTGTGTGTCCTAGCTTGCCACATATCCAACATTCCATCTTTCCTCTTGATTTAGACCTGACACTCCCTTTTGATTTACCATGGTTTCCTCTTCCTCTATTCTTCTACCTTTCTCTACTCTCCACTATTAATGCATTTTTAAATATGTATGTTTCACTTGTGCTTTTCCTTCACATTTCCTCACTTAGGATCAGACCCACCACATATTCAAATTTTAGTTTGGAATTGTTAGACACATATTTGTTTACTACCACTACCAAGCTATTCCATCTTTCAGGCAAGGAACAAAGAATAATAAGATCCATAAGTTCATCATAAAATTCAAAATTTATGGAATGTAACTGACTATTAACCATGCCAAACTCATTTAAATTATCTAGTAATAAACCATTCTCAAATAGTTTCATATTAAACAATTTTTTCATCAAAAATATTTTATTTGAGGTAGAGGGTTTTTCATATAACTTTCCCAATGTGCTCATAAGACCTATTGTATTTTCCTATAATATGTTTAATGCTATAGAATATACAAGTCACAACCAGATGGCTTGAAGGGCTTTCTAATCTAATAGTTCCCAATCTTTATCTGACATTATCGATGGCTTCTTGGCTTGCCCTCCTAATGGTAAATAGAGATCTTTATAGTAAATGTAATCCTCCATCTGCATCTTTCACAATCCTAATTTTTGTCCGTTGAACTTATCCTTCTTAGATTTATTATCATCTACCATGGCTCCCACTTGAGGTCAAAACCCTTTAGTTCTAATGATTTAAAATTATGAAAATAAAACCTTTGATTTGATACCACTTGTTAGGATAAACTAGAACCCATATTTATCCCGAAATTGCATACAAGAGAAACTATGACATGAATTAATCAAATATTCTAAAAATAAACATAAACATACACATAGTAGGAGACACCATATTTAATGTGGTTCACCCAAGATGGGCAACATCCACCAAACTTATCTAGTATATTATTTCTAACAATAAAAAGGAGAAACAAAATCTTGTAACAAAACCTATTACACCTCTCCACATTTTCTTCCTCCTCTCTATGTACAATATTTCATACTCCATTTTTTTTGACACTGACACATATCAAACATATATAAATACATTTTTAGATAAAAATGCTTGAACATAACCTCTACCATTAGATATGGAAATCATTAATTAGTGGCCTAGATTTTCTTTGGGGTGTGCATCCCCTAAACCCCCCACTGGAGGGGTCATCCCACTAGACCATTGTGGGGGTTTCCCACCTTGTAAACCCCCATGTCATCAAGGATAAAAAATAATGGGATCCAAACTTGGCTGAAATAACATCAACATTTTAACCTCTAATCTTGGAAAACAATCAGGCTCCACACCTAACATCAATACCTTAATTAAAAATTAGACTTGGGATCTTATCTTACATTTACCTAAAATTCATATTATTGGTTGTAGGTGGATTTATACATCAAATATAATTTAATTTGTAAAATTTACAAGTTTAAATTAATATTAGTCATTCATGGTTTTAATCATAAACTCAATATTGACTATGTCAAAACATTTCATCATGTAGAAAATTTTAATACTATTAGATTACTTATTAATCTTGCAACCAAAAATTGTTGTATTATCCACCAAATGGATGTCAATAATGCATTTATAAATGGTGATTTAGAAGAGGAAATCAATATGACTCAAATTAAAGGTTTCACTGACCCTAACAAATAATAATATGTGTGTAAGTTATGGAAATATTTTTATGGTTTAAAACTAGCTCCTCAATCTTGGTATTATAAAATTACTTCTTCCTATAAATAACTTGGTTTCTACAACTCTTATTTCGATAATGATCTCTTTGTTAAAGTTGAAAATGGTCAGTTAATCTTAATTTTATTATATGTTGATGATCTTTTAATTACTTATTATTTGAATAGTTTAATTCTTAAATATAAGGATAAACTAAGTCAAATGTTTGAAATGATTATTTAGGCATTTTTATTCATTTTTTATGAATGGCTATCTTTCAAGATAAAAATTCAATTATTATATAAGAATATTAGTAAGCACATAATATTATTGTTAATTTTAATATGATCTATTGTAAATCTACATTTACTCGAATAAAAGTTGGTGTTAAACTTGATCCAAAACCTATATGTGAAAAAGTTAACCCTACTTTGTATAGATAGTTTGTTGGTAGTTTGAATTATCCAACCATTACTAGGGAAAATATTTCATATGTTATTCATGTTGGCTCTAGATTTATGCAAGATCCGTATTTGGATCATTGGAAATTAGAAAAGAGAATACTTCAGGATATCAAAGGAACTAGAATTTATGGTTTATTTTATTATTCTATTGTTAATACTAATTTATATGTTTGTTATGATGCTAACCATACTAGTGATATATAGATCAAAAATCTACTTCTAAATATGTGTTTAAATTTTGAGTAAGTGTTATCACTTGGAGTAATAAAAAATAACCTATTATCTATGTGTCTTATATAGAATTAGAGTCTATAAGTGTTATCAAAGATAATAAATAATCCATGAGCTTGTGAAGGTTTTTAGGAGAATTTCATTTTGATGTTTCTTATAGTACCATCTTTAATTGTGATAACTAAAGTTGTACAGCTTTGGAAAAAATTCTAGTGCATCACCAACAAATTAAACATATTAAATTTCATGTGATTTGTAGATAAGAAAAAGTCCTCAATGGTGATATTGATCTACAATTTTATCCTATGGATGAACAAGTGGAAAATATCTTCATAAAACCACTTGTTTATACCAAATTTTATTAGTTTCATGCAATGATAGGCCTCGTAGAGTTGCTATTGAGAGGAAGTGTGCATGACAATGTCAATTCCTAATGGTTACATGTTTCTTCTTATGTATAATTCTTCTCATTCTAAAGCATTATAAACTTATCATGAAGGCTCCAAATATTTTTAGTTGATTATTCATGAGAAATTGTGAAATGTATTCTCATGATCATGCTAGCCTAAACTAACTTTTGAGTAGTTTATATTTTATAATTCCATTTGTTTCAAAAGTTGATGTGTGGCATGATGAAGGTTTTTAAATCCTTTAATTATTTAGATATTATAATTCCTTTTTTAAGAGTTCTATGACTTTTACCCCCACTTACCATTAAGGGGGAGTGTTAGAAAATTTAATGTCTAAGTGTGCTAAATTATCCTTTGGCTTACCTTGGTAGTTGATTAAATAATAATATATTGTTTATTAACATGAGGTGAAAACCTTATATAAATAAATAATAAAATTTAATTTATTTAATATTTAATAATATTATTAAATGACTTTTGAGATGGTTGGACCTATTGGTTGAAATGGTCACCTCCCTTCACATTTGACTATAAATATGTGTTTATCCTTATTTTTAAATATTTTAAATTGAAAATTTGATGTTTGAATGTGTAAAATATTTTTAAAATATTTTGGAATTTCGGTTGAGAATAATCAAGAAGAGGAAGGTTGTGTATTGGGGTTCATAAGTTTATCAATTATATTAATATCAACATTTAAGATTTTTACATTTTGAGATTTTCCCACACAAATTATGTGTTATGTGTACAATTTATCTTGTTATTATTCGTATTCTTTGATATTAAATTTCATCTCTATATCTTATATGACATTCAATAAACTTTACATATTAGTTTCTTATCAAAAGTGTCTACCAATCAAATAATGTCACCATTGCTTGAATTATTAACTTAATGACTCTAAAATTAAATGGGTCTTCTTTCCTATAGGAGTACCACTCCCATCCCATATAATTTTTATAAAATTAAATAAAAAATAATTGGAAAATTTAAGGGTAATAAAAATTGGACTCTCCACATAGCCTCTTTCAACTTATCAAATTTGTTAGTAGTTGTTTCATTCCAATGACACGAGTCTTTTTTACACAAAGTTATGAGTGGAAATTTTTTTTTATAGTAATGGGTGGTCATAAAAAAATCCAAAAAGGTTATTTAAGGTCTTTCTCACTTCCCACTCCATCATAGATTTAAATTTCTTAGGGTTGACTTTGACCACTTATGTGAAAAAATATTACTCAAGTACTAACCTCTTGGACTCTAAAATGAAAATTTAAAGGTTCAACATAAATTTGATGTTGTTAGTGAACTAAAATTACATTTTTAATATGATTCAAATATCCTTCCCAAGTTTTTACTTGTATATTAATATGTCATCAAAAAACACCAACACAAAATTCCTCAAAAATACCCTAGAAAAATTATTCACCAAACATTGAAATGTAGATGGTGCATTTTTGAGATCAAAAGGCATGACCATAAAATCATAATTGACTTAATAAATTATTAAAGTTATATTATGGATATTCTCATCTCTGATCTAAATTTGATGATACCTAGAATGGAAATCTAGTTTGGTAAAATAAATAACACCATGTAAGTCATTTATCAAATAATCAGTTACTAGAATAGGAAGATTATTTTTGATGAGGTATTAATGAGTGGTATATAGTCTAGGCACATCATCAAAGTGTCATCCTTATCATGAACCATGACCAATAATAATGAATATTCACTTCAACTAGGTTTAATAATTCTTGCCCCAACATCTCATGTCAAATCTGGCATCAACAACATTACATGTGACTAAAAGTCTTGATCTTTATTTGTTTCCCAACCATTCTGCATTTCATTATGATCTACCATTATATTTCACAATCAAACCCACCATCTATTATTTATACCTATTTACTATCCATATCCACACTTTCATTTTTAGAGGCTACAAAGATACCTTGTCTGGACACTTGAAGTAATGAAAATCAATGACCAATGAAGATCACAAAAGCATTCTTGACAACGAAATCAATAGGCCATTCTTGACAGAGCAGTTATTTAGATGAGGTGGGTTAGAAATTGACATGATCAAGTATTTTGTTTGTATAATTTGTTGATTATGATGTCCATCTCCTCATCAATAATAATAATAGAATCAAAAACCACACCTAGGCCAAAAACATGTACCATGCCATTGCCATTGTTACATTTCCATTTTCCATTTTTGAAGTACCCAACCATTCACCCCATCACTTGGGAGAAACCCTCTTACCATTTTATTAAATATATCAAAACCCATCTTTATCCTTAGCAAGACCATATCATCATATAATTCCATTCTTATTTTGACCAAATAATATTTTTAGTCATCCTACCCAATCATGTTTTGATATTGGTTCATTTGGTTCTTCACGCACCTTTCATAAGGGGATTCCAATCAAGTTTCAACAATAAATCCAATTTGTGTTTACAATTATATTCTATGAAAGTAGTGTGATAATTAATCTGGTAAGATATATTTCATCCTATCAAGGTTGTTTATGTGAACTTGATTATAACTTCTTATGGGCAAATCAATGTTTCACCAATCTTGTTACTAGTTATAACCTCCTATGGGAAAATTAGTATCATTGACCTATATATTTTATCCTAATTATAATAACCTATGGGTAAAATTAGGCAAATAATTATCTTTCATGCGTTTTTACATCACCTTGCCATTACTATTTTCATTTGATTAGCTATTTTCTAGATTTGAGAACTTGTTGGGACCTAGTTGGTTTTTCCCCACCTTTTGTGTGGATGGAATTAATATAACTTGAGGTAATTTTAGGACTATGTAGGTCATGATAAATTAATGTTTAGGTCACCTCAATCACCCTTTCCATAGACTCTCACCATTTTGTGAGCAATCAAGCACCTTGCTTACACTGATTTGTGAGCATGGACCATTGCAAGTAGTTTAGCTATCTTATTGGAACCTATACTCTCAGGGCATGCATCTCCTCAACTAGATGGTCCCACCTTGTGCATATTTTATTCAAAAAACACTAAAAACATTATAAATACTTTGAAAATATTGAAAGCATAAAAACATGATCCATAAAAGAATAAAAACATTGTCTCATGTTTCTATACATTATCATTCCACCATCCCATGCTCTCATCATTTTGGAAGCAATTACTAAGTTTAAATTCTCTCACCATTTTATAATTAAATGTTATGTTTTAATGCTCTCACCATTTTTTGAGAAACTATTAAGTTGGAATGCTTTCACTATTTTATGAGCAACTGTTAAGTTTAAATGCTCGTGTCCTTTTGGAAGCACAAAAACACCAATTTATTTCATTTTATCCCATGTACTTGCTATTTGCAAGATCATTCTTCCTCATCTCATCAACTTATTTTTTTCCAAACCATTCTCATTTGTTTTTTGTATCTTCCATTTCTTCTATAACATTATTCATGTTGGTCTGATCATCATTTTTATTCTATCCCATTTGCTAAGAGAACTACATTTGGATTGAAGTTCATGTTGGAACATGAATCCATGGAACTATGTAGGTAGAATCCACTTATCTTATACATCTAGAATCAGATCAACCAGACCCTTCCTTTTATTCTCTTCCCCAATTTCTTATATCATTGTTCCTATTTAATTAGTGAACAATTATCATGTCATTGTTCTTTGTTATGGTGCGGTGGAAAGTAACGCCTCTACCGCACATACATGAACATTTGTCTTTAAACCACACTAACTTGGTTTTTGTTTGTGTGTGTTTATTAGAGTTTTCTTGGTGTTTTGTTGTGCTTTCACATCTCTCCTTTTATTTCTTCTCCTCTTCTCTTTTTATTACTTCTTTTCTCATCTTGGTCTTGTGTTTTCTTGATTATTTTTGCTTATCTCTTTTGTGTTTCAGAACATCTTGATGATTCACATAAATATTGATTATTTATATCTTGATCCTATTTTATTACATTTTTTTTGGACCATTTTGTTTATTTGATTATTTATTATGTCTTTTTTTTATTTGATTTTGGTTTTCTCTTTTTTGTTCAAGATTGCCTTGGTGGTCCACATGGATCTTGAATATTCATATCTTGGTCTCATGTCATTAAGACATTCTTGATTTTTATTTTTTAAAACATTTTTGTTCCTACTTAAGTCTTGATTGATCATATATTGATTTCAAGTTAGGTTCATTTATGTTTATTGTTTTTTTTTGTTTTTGCTTTTTATTTAAATGTAAATATTTGTAACTTTTGTTTTGGTCATTGTTTCACCATTATCCTTTGCTATAGATATTCACATTTGAACTAGATCAACACAATTGGAATCCTATGTTATTCTAAGTTATTCATACTTATGATGCCTAATTTATTTTGATATATCAAGAATTTTGTGCTCAGGTCTCAACATCTTAACATCAACAATTAGTTCTGATGAATGATTCTCAAGAACACTTTCCAAAACCTAGGCTCATGATATGGAAGTAAGCTTTTAGGTAGCATGCATTTTAGGCTTCTTTGTCTATGATTAGATGTGAATCTCTTTGCATACATTATGATTCTAATCAATTATTGGTCATTTTTCATCATTCCTCATTCCATTCTCTCCTAAACTTGGGTGAACTACATTGCCTTGAAGTTCATGTTGGAAAATGAGTCCATAGAACTATGTAGGTAGTGCTCAATTTTTATTGAGATCAGCTTAGCTCTCTCCATTATTATTTTCATCTCTCTCATCACTTTATGCATTCTCATATGCTTGGTTTTATATGGATTTTTTAGCCATTACACTATCATATGTATGTTTGTGTTCACTCACTTTAACATCTATTTTTAGTTATATCCTTGAGATATTTTTACTTGCTAATTACCCATGCTAGGGCACAAAATCTAGACCACATTCAAATCAAATCAGATGTATAGGGGAAAATCATTATTTATTTTTTTATCAATGATCAAGATTCACCCTATTGGGGCAAAACTATTTTATGATGATCATATCTACTCTGCTACAGCACTTCTTATTATATTCTCTTTAGAGACCCTATTTTAGTGGTGCTTCCCTTCTTAAAGTAGAACATTCTCTCTTTTCCTCTAATTCCAAGCTCTCCACATTGAAGCCCATGATGATAATATTTTAGTGTGTAACTTGTCTCAGGATTGATTAATGTCGTAAGTGCACAACTTGTACTCTCAAATTCGGTATATTTATAGTGTGTCCCTTACATTTATGGATTGTATCTTTCCCATTCCCCTATCTCTAAAGCTTATTATACATATATTTTATTTTGATAATTGATTGTAATCATGTATCGAACCATTGTCTCATCTGGATGTGATTTATTCCATGGGTTAATCTATCACTTTCTCTCTCTTTTTGAGAATCCATCCTTCTCTTTCATCCAAGTATGTCCTATCGAGGGTGTATAGTGGGTCTATTAAAATTTATTCTTGAAAACTCTTTTCTTTGAAAAGACATTGCTTTACCTAAATGTCTTGATACACCTTCAAAATGGGGGGAAGATGTAGATATCTAATTACTAACACCATTTGTGCTGAAATTGTCAATCTTACTCGAATTGCACTCAAATGCATATTTTAGGTCAAAATCCATAAAACACCCTAAATGGCTTGCACTTGTCACTTAAAAGTGCCAGTTTAAGTCAAAGTATCCCTAAATAAGGAAATGTATTTTATGGTCTAGCTAACTTTGATTAGATCATTTGA
>JARHVA010004097.1:632500-660000 GCA_037957365.1 Torreya grandis | reverse complement strand
TGTGTATTGAGTCAATTAAGTCAAAGTTTGTGATGTTTAAGCTATTTAAAGTCTAATATACTCTCAAAGAGATCAATAAAATGTGTTTGTTCCAAATTATTAGGAACTAGTGAGATGATGACAAGTGCTCAATGTTTAACAGTAAACAAAGGTAAAGATAGAGCTATTTTGAGGAGATCGATGGTGCATATTTGGTAAAAATTACTGAGGAGCATGATATGAGGTCAAACTAAGATGTTGAAAAAGTTTTTTATGTTTAATAATGATCATTGGAATTTAAATATTCAAATAAATGAAGGAAAACTAGTGTTTAGTTTTTGAGATATAAATTTTGATCCAAGATGAATTTCTTAAGGTAGTAAAATTAAATTTTTTATATGAATTCATGTTATATATAGTGAATCTAGTTGTAAGGTATGAGTGTTTATGCAATAAAAGTTATTATTATCCAAATTTTACTATGTGTTTGACTATTTTCTATAAAATGACCCAAGAAGGATATTTGGTCTATTTTGATGGTATTTAGATGTTTCAAGGCAACTAAACTATTGGAGAGTGTTTAATACTCCATGAGGATAATTTTTATAGATTTTTTAGGTTTGACCAATATATATTTAGTATGAAAAAATTCTTAGAAGTTTAATATTTACTCATTCATGGTTTTCTTTACAAGGCTAATGTTTTAGTAAATTGAGCATATGCAGATGTGTGTAATGATGAATAATATCATTTTAAGATGTCTAGTAGGTCATGTGGATTGGACTTATGCATTTTTAAGTGGCCTTGATTTTATAAATTTCCCAATGGAGTTCTAAATGGGTGAATAGGTCTCTATGAGACCTATAAGGGCTACTAAGGCCTAATTTAAAGGTGTAGATACTTAAGTGTGACCCATAGCTTCTATGGATGACATATGTGGATGGTATTGAGCTATGTTATATGTCTTAATGGATAATAAAATTATTAATTCTTACCTATAAGATAATAATTATGATGGATCTATGAAAGATGAAATCAAAGGTGGTCATTTATATACTTGTAAAAAGAGGTGCGTGTAAGAGTTGAAAAGGAAAGGAAAGAAGAAAGGGTGTGTTATAGTGGATGGATAATAGAGACTATTAGGTTGATGACTATCTTTATGACCTATAGGTCATATTTATTATGTCAAAAATATTACTCTTATAGGTTTGAAGATTTAGGATGAGTAAAGAGGTCTAGAGTAATCTGAAAGGATGTTTTGTATGCCTTGGGTGTGAGCGAAGGATAGATGATATTTTTGTAAGCTTGGTAGTTGATTTAAAAGGTAGATCAAAGTGTGGAATGTGTGTATGACCATTTGGTCATGTTGTTGAGGTTGTGAAATATTTTTTGTTGAGAAGTGTAAAGTGATCTAAAAGGTGGTTTTGGATGTTTGTGACTATGTGAAGAAGTTAAGGGGGTTGATATACATTGTATCTCCATCAAATTGGTATGAAATCAGTGTTTAAGAGGTGTTCATATCATAGGTGTTGGGAGGGTGCTCAATATCTATGTCATAAGGACTTGACCATCTTAGGGTCAGGTGTTCCTTGTAAAAAAGTGTTTCACTAAATTTAGGTCAGAAGGACTTGACCATACTAAGGGTAGGTGTTCCTTGTGAAGTAGGTATTTCACTAAATTTAGGTAATAATGACTTGAACATCCTAGGTGAAGGTGCTACTTGTGATGAAAGTGTTTCACTAAATCTAGTTTAGAAGGACTTCACCATCCTAAGGGTGTGTTCCTTACAAAGGTGTGTCACTAAATCTAGGTTAGAAGGACTTGACCATCCTAAGGTCAACCACTCCTTATGGAATGGGTGTTCCACGAAAGTCTCAGGTTTGTAATATATTATAGGATAAGTAGTCCATGTGTTTTCAATCTTGAGATTGGGTTATATTCCACAAGAGGGTTTTCCACATAGATTTTGTGTTATGGATGTGATTTTGAATTATCTATTTTTATTGCTATAAACATCTTGACTGCTTCATGAATGGTTGTATTGAATGCTTAAGTGTTATAAGGATTTGGAAATTGAAGTATATTATTTTCCACTACTGATCTACCCCCCCCTCGTAGTGGTTTGTACCTCTAAAAATGCTAACTTGGAATTTGATAAAACTCTTCTCTAATTAAAAAATAATTTATATTTCAAGATATCAAAATTCATTACAATACAAAATTGAACATTTAAAACATCTAAAACATCAATCCACTTTTGCATTTATTGTACCAAGGGTTACCATAAGAGAAAGAGCATATAGATTCATATATATAATTCAACATACATGCATAGGAGGCAGAAACACATGCATGTTTGAGGACATTTTTAGAGTATTGGATATGTACTCAACACTTAGTAATATCTAGGGTTGTTAGGGTTAGATCAACTCATGTGGTAACCCTTTTTACCATGTTATAGGATGTCCAAATCAAATAAACTATGGTTCTGCTATTTTTGGGATATCATGCATAGAATAATATATCCTAGGGTAAAAATGGTTATATAGGTGAAATTTTAGGATTGATAAAAAATTAGATCCATTTGTCTTTGTATTTTAGATTGGACACCTGCATTGGAGATAGATGTCTATAATGATGTAAGTCTCGCTATGATATGTAAGAGTCCAAAGGGAAAAAACAATCATAACAAGTAATAATTAGATCTTAGGGTGTAAATATTATTATGAAACAATCTCAGATCATTGTCATAGTTGAAATTAGAGAATTGAATCAGACATTATCTCTCTAGCCACTGATTTCTTTGTACTTGTATTTATTACTTATGTGTCAATCGGTAAATTTATTTAATTATACTATATATTATTTAATTCTAAATATTATCTTATTTCATTAAAAATAATTTTGTTTCTTGCATGTTTTATTTTTAATTTCATAAATCATAAAAAAAATTGATGAATCCATCCCTTTTTTGAGCCAAAACCCTAGTTTGCATGCAAGGTTTTTCTCCTTCAAAACGTCATTTTAGATTTATATATTTATTTTATTAAATTTAATTTAATTCCATGGGCATATTTTAGGAATGTTTATTTATATATTTTATTGTGTTCTTGTGATTGTGTGTTTTTTTAATTTTATCCAAACTTAAAATCCTTATGGAGTCACCAATTAAAGGCCATGAAAAATAGACTCGTGATTTAGATTGCTTGTTTGATATGCATGATGATCATTGAAAAACATATGGATATCTTATGGAATATAAAAATAGTATTAAACCCCTTAATTTACTTATAACTATGATAATGAAAGAACTAATGATGAAAATGCAAGTATAAATGAATAAGGAAATGATCATGATTTTTTTCATATGGTTATGAGTGTGATGATATTCCTCTTGGGTATATGGAGCCTATTCCTCCTATTTATTTTCCTTTAAATGTTGAAGGGTTTCAATATTTAGTTAAAATACATTTTATTAACCCCTTGAAAAATGATGATAAAATACATATTCAAAATGGTAGATTTTATATGTATAAACCTCTTAACTAAAAGTTAGATTTCTAGTGGTGTGGCCTTATATGGACCTCTTTGATTTCATCCAATTTCACTTGATTTATCTACCCTTTAAGCCTATATGATGTTGAATTATCTTATATCTAGTGTTTTTAAGGATCCCTAACTAAATTTTATATCCTCTTTGTGTTTTTAAGCTATATACATGTACATCCATTCAAGACTCTTCCCTCAACACAAGTGTCTAGACATGATGCAAGTGTTGATACTTTTATTTTCTTGCCTTTTTTTAATCTTTCACTTTGTGAACATTAATTTTGTCCCATTTTCTTTTTTTATTATCAAATTTTTATACACTAATATGTCTTAATTTAAAATCAATAAATCCCTATATATACAAAGGTTATAGGCTTATTACACTAATTGAAACTTTGATAAATTACTTATCTACTTATAAAATACTTTTTATTTCAATCTATCAAAATATGTTATAGTATTTATTTTAATATCTAAATCATCCAAAAGATAAATTCGCTCTTGCATCTCTTGTACGAAGGATTATTATATGATAAAGAGTAAGTAGTTTCACAATTACAATTCCACATATATTCCTAAGAGGGAGAATGACATGAAAGTCCAAGGACCTATTCGGAGTAGTGGTTATGTGTGCAACACTTAGTAATTTCTGTGTTTGCTATGGTTAGTTTGACTTAGGTGTTAACCCCTTTTTACCAAGTTATATGAGTTCCAAGTCAAATAAACTAGGTTTTTTCTTATTGGTTAGATCTAATGCATATAGTAATACATTTTAAGGTAGAAAAAGTTTATATAGGTGAAAATATAGGCTTGTTAGAAATATGGATCCATTCGTTTATGTATTTTGGATTAGACACCTATGTTGGAGATAGATGCATGTGCTGATAGAACTCTCCCTAGTTGATGAAAGGATTCATATAATTAGAATAAATAAAGTTAGATCTCAAGGTATAAATAATATTATGAAATGAATCCATATCATTATCATAGTCTAATTCAGATCTTTGAATAAGACATAATCTCTCTATCCCTTGGTTTCTTTGTGCATTTTGTATTTATTATGTATGTGTTAATGGGTAAATTTATTGAATTATACTATATATATTACTAAGTTTTGTATATAATCTTATTAAATTATTAAAAAAAAATTGTTTCTTGCATGTTCTATTGTGAACCTAAACTCTACATTTTGAACCAAAACCCTACTAGTTTAAATGTAGGGTTTTCCCCTTTTTAAAAAAATCTCTTTCATATTTTTATATTTATTTTTTTAGAAATAATTTGATTTCATGTTCCTAGTTTAGGAATTCCTATTTATAAATTTGTTTTGGTTCTTGTGGTTGTGTCTTTGTGATTTTATCCAAAGTTAAAATCCTTATCGAGTCCCCACTTAAAGGTCATGAAAAATAGACTCATGCTTTGGATTACTTGTTTAATGTGCTTTAGGATCAATGTATTTCATATGAATATCTTATGGAATATCAAAAATAGGATCAAACCCCTTATTTTGCTTATAACTAAGATAATGAAAGAACTAATTATGAAAATAAAAATATAAATGAATAATGAAATGATCATCAAAAAATTTCATATGGTTATGAGTGTGATGATATTAATCTTGGGTATGTGGAACCTAGTTATTCTATTTAATTTCCTTCCAATTTTGAATTATTTTAAGAGTTGATAACAATCGATGTTATTAACCCCTTGAAAAATATGATAAAATACATATTCAAAATGGTATCTTTTATATGTATAGACCTCTTAAATAAAAGTTAGATTTATAGTGGTGTAGTGCTTTATGGACCTCTTTGATTTCATCTTAGTTCACCTGATTTATTTACCCTTTAGGCCTATATGATGCTAAATAGTCTTATATGTAGTTTGTTTGAAGGATCCCTAACTACATTCTCTATCCTCTTTGTCTTTTTATCCTTTAGACACCTACATCTGTTCAAGACTCTTGCCTTAATACAAGTGTCTAGACACGATGCAAGTGTCCAGACTTATATTTTTTTAATTTTCTATATCTTTCACTTTGTTATCAGTCATTTTTTTCCCATTTTCTTATTTTATTATCATTCTTTTGAGCACCACTAGGTCTTAATTTGAAATCAAGAAATTGCTATATATACAAATGTTATAGTCTTATTTCACTAATTAGATATTTTATCAAGAAAACATCTAATTATTAGATACATTATATGTAAATCTATCAAAATAAATTATAGTTTTGAAATGAATATTTAAAGAATGCAAAATATCAATCCACTAGTTCATTGCTTTTACCAAGGGTTACTTTAGGAGAAAGAGAAAAATAATTTCATGGTTACAATTCCACACACATGCCTAGGAGGGAGGACTACATATGATTCATAATATCTATTCATAGTAAACAATATGTATGTAACACTTAGTAATATCTAGGGTTACTAGGGTTAGTTCAAATCATATGATAACCCCTTTTTACCAAGTTATAGGAGGTCCAAGTTAAATAAAATTAGGGTTTTGTTTATTATTTGGATCTCACCCATAGAATAATATATTTTAAGGTACCAAATGGTTATAAAAGTGAAAAAGCAGGCCTGATATACATTTAGATCCATTCTTGTATGTATTTTTTTATTGAAAGCCTACGTTATAGATAAATACATGCATCAATGCAACTATCCCTAGTTGATACAATCATGTAAAGGGAAAAAATAATAAGAATAAATAAATTTTAGATCTTAGGGTCTAAATAATATTATGAAATGATCATTGATCATTATCATAGTCCATGTAAGATCCTAAAATAATAAATGATCTCTATATCCCTTAGTTTCTTTATACTTGTGTTTATTATGTATATGTCAATGGGTAAATTCATTTAATCATATTATATATTATTGCATTAAAAAAAAGTTTTTTACATGTTTTATGTTAGAGGTATATTCACTAAGAGGGTGGGGGTGAATTATTGATGCTATATAATTAAATTCAATTCCCAACTCTTAAACATTGATCATACATCAACTTGATCTAGCAACATAAACATGAAATCACATACATCCAAAGCATACATAATATCATACATCACATGAACACATCATATATGATGGAAACCCTCTTAGGGGATAAAAACCACTAAAACCTACAAAATGGATTACAATCCTATAAAATAAGATCCAACATTTAGACTAACACCAACATATCAAAGAAAACCTATTCCTTAGTTTAGTGAGACACTAATCCCATAAGGAGATACTACCCCTATCCAGCTGAGCACCCATAATAATTAGACCTTTAGCAAAATTTACCTTGAAAGGAGGAACTAATCCCTTAGGCTACTAATCACCCACTCAACTACCTAAATAGATCACCTTAAACACCTATTTTTTCTCTTGAACTAATTATGACCGCTTTTGTCTATACTCTTCACATTCTATCTCTCTCAAACTACCTCTTCTATACTCATTAGGTCTAATGACTTATATGTCCTCCTACATTAGTTTGATAAGACAAGCATGATTTATCCTCTTTTCTCTATGATGGTACCTACTAACATGTACCTTCTCTTTCAAAGGTTCTCTTGTTCACTTGAATCAACACTCACACAACTGATCAACTCTACACACTTAAGTCTAGAAACCATCACCTTTGCTTTCACTCTTTATAGAGTCTTCATGAATATTATGTTATTGGTTATCAAAAATAATTTCCTTAAACATTAAGACTTATATCATGCTAAGACATATCTTAAATCCATTATCATAGGTTAGCCATTACCTCATTACCCCAAAACCAACATTAGGTCTTGGTGAGACCTAAAATAATTAGGCCTTCATACACATGTTACATGTGAGATTACTTGGACCACTTTAATCCTTTACCAATGATTCAAAAAAATAAAACCTATCTCTAATAGACCCTTTCTCACTTATATATGGGTCCATGCCACCTAGAATACCAACTCAACACTTGAACCTACCAATTAGGTCTCCTTACTCTTTAATCCTTCAAACTACTAAATCAACTACTTATATTTTTCACATATCCATATGATTAGATAACATGGCTAAAAAAATAAGGACATATTCAATTCCTTCTTGTGATATAGATACTTCAACACAAGCTCTAAACTCTTAAAACAACTCTCATAAAATGTCCACTCAGACTGCTCATATATAGTCAAAATACAACCAAGCTAGTTTTACTCTTCATATCTAATCAAGGTTATATCCTAATATCAAATTCCTTATAATAATCTTATATACTTATATAACATATGAAAACTCATTTTATTCCTTAACTTTCCTCAAAACATCCTCAACTTACCTTTACAAGATGGTAACTCAAACTGTCAGTGCATTCAACAAACACAATCAACTTATAAGAATTTATTTGTACTAAATATGGATTTTTAAAACCTAAAAAATATAAAAATATTATACTCATGGATTATAAAACACTTTCCAATAGTTATTTGATCTTGAAACATCAAGACACTATCAAGAACAACTCAATTATCCTATTCGGGTCACTTGCAAAACATGGTCAGACACACAGTCAACTCTAGAGCTCATTATCTACAACTATAATAGTAATAAAATGTTATAATAAAATTTTATAGATTATAATTTAATTCCTTTACAACTTTTAATTTTACACCACCATGAAATTCAGCCTATATTAAAATTGATAGATTAAATACTACATACTAGTTTTTCCCATTACTGATTTGAATATTTAAATTATAATGGTAATTATTAAATGCAAATATTGAAGACAAATGTATTCATATCATGTACTCTCACACATTTATCAAATTAAATCCATCTATATATTTTAAATCTTCCTATATTTAAATCTACATCACTCAATTTTGATCATTGATCTACACTTCTATGATTAAGCCACTTGGTATCCCCATGTGCCTTCTGAGCATCCTATTGACATTTTGACTTAGTATGCACCATTGGATCATTAATGACAAAATCACACACTCCATTAGATATTTATCTAATAAGTTTTATGATCATCATTATATCTACTACTCAAACTCCATGATTATGACATATGTTACTAGTGTATGTAGGTTGAGAATCCTTTGACATATTGACTTAATACGCACCATAGATCACTATCTAACAAGATCATGCACTCCATTACATCATTATCTAGTTAAATTAAATGCTCATCATATATCTTTGATAATGCAAATTTTTCTAAGTATGAGAACTTAGCTTGAGAAGCCAACTTTGCACCTTAATTACTTCTGATATGTGTCATGTCCAAAAATTAAATTCAAACCACATGATAAAATATTATAAGGGAATTCATCCATGTATCAAAATTTTCCTTAATCCTTCATAAATTAGAAACATGACATCATCAAACTGATTACTCAACCTTATCTATCAATATGGCTACTTCAACCTATACATTCATATGATTATTTTAATGAATTTCATTAACATGAATAATAAATACAAGAACTCATGATATCCCATAGATTCTTTGCAACATGTCCATGCCATCAATATCATCCATTAATTACTTTACTAGGTAAACACTCTCCAGAGCATTAATATGATCACTTTTCCATTAATTCACTATGATCTCATGCTCTATTTGACATCAACGACAACCTAACATAAATGACTATGCAAAAAAATCTCCCCCTTTGTCATTGATAGAAAAATACCCTTAGAATGGCTTCATTTTAACAATGATTTCACTTGAAATTCTTCATTTTGATCATTCTCACCCTTTGACATTAATGACAAGGGGTATCTTCCTCAACATGCCAACAATGATTCCTCAACATCATGTGTGAATTCAAATACTATATAAGATGCTCATGATACTTACATACTTTCAATCATATGAATAAATTCCTCTCCCTTTGACATGCACCAATCTGAACATGGACTTCTCTGATCCTTAGACCTCACAAATTTCCCACAGAGCTTAGTAATCTCCCCCTAACTTCATGCTCCATCTCATGTCATATTTTTTTTGACATACACCAATCTAAACTAGGGCTTCACTAATCCTTGGATATGTCTACCTACAAAACTCACAAGCTCCCTTCACTCATGCATGAAGATTCAATACATTGTCAAAACATATGACTTAGTTTGATCAAGTCATCATATCAATCTTATTGAATTCACAACTATATTAGACTTCTTCATATCTCCATCAATATTGGACCATCTCACATATGTTCCCCCTCACATTATGCACTACTCTTCAAGCCACTCAAGCTAATTGAGTTAGCTCCCCCTTATCCAAACACATCTTCAAATGATGTCCTAAAACATCAACCAAAGCTTCAACTAGCATCCACCATGCTTCCTCTTATTTATCAAGTGTCTCTTTGAAGCCTAGATAGAGACACCCTAACCCATAATATCCTCAAACTATGTGAAACTAGGAGTTACTCATAACTCCTCATAGTCCTTCTTCTTTTTAGGCTTAAGAAAAGAAACATGCTCATCCACTAAAATAATCTCATTTTCTTCTAATATTAGATTGACAAAATATGGAGAACACAAAGATTCATGACATACCTTTTTAACTAAGGAAATAACCTCATCAATGGGCATTGATAATTGATGTTCTTTGCATGAATCTTGCTCAACAATAGCAAGATATTCTCTTAGATCCATACATACCATAAAACTAGCCTCAATTATCACTTTGGTCATTTCTTTGACATTGACTTGAACTAAAATTTGATTCTCCTTTTCTATCTAGATAGATGGGACATAATCTTGGCATTCTTGAACTTTTTCATATCCGATTCCTCTTTTGCTTTGGCAGGTAAACCATCTTGATCTTTTAGCTCAATTGAATTAATTTTTTTGGTCTTCACTTCCTTGGCATTCCATACCAAGGATTGACCTTTCTTGAGCACACTAAGATGTCCATGCACCTTATTATGACTTCATATCTTTCTTAAACAATATCTTACAATATGACCAACTTGTAACAAATGAAACAAATAACATCTTGTCTCTTAGGTTTATTATGCTCAGGCTTGACTATCTTAGGTCTCCATACTTGGGTTAGTATTTTCCTATGCATTCTAAGGCGGAATCTAGAAATTTATTCCATTTTAAGATAATTATAATAGAATATATTATCTATACCTCTATATGATTTGTTGCTCTTCCTTTTATAGTTTCTTTCCTTATGATCAAACTTGTGACAAATAGAACAATGACCTTTAAAATATCTTTCATTCCTCATATCACTTGGCTACTTGATGGATATTTTCTTATTGATCTTGGTTCTTGCATCCTTTTTGTCTTGAGCTAACCTCTCTTTCTCTTTCTTAATTTTTTTTACCTTGACAATAAATTTCTCGTGCTCATCCTTCAATGAATCTAGCTTGGTCTTAAATTTAATGCTATCATCCTCTTTAGCTCTCATACTTGAAATTATAGCCTCTAACTAAATTTTGAGAATTTGGATAGTTTCCTTAACCCTCTTATATTATTTATCCATGTCATCCATAATTCTACATGATTTCTCTTCCATAATATTTATAGAATCAATATTGGACATTAACTCATCATGCTCACCTTGCTTTAAACTTAACTTGACATTTTCTCTTCTAACCAAGTCTTGAGATGCCTACATTCTTCCTCTTTTGAACTTAGATTTATCTTTATAACCCTTAATTGATCCTCAATAACGTTGATCTTATTTTTATCTTGAGCTTACTTTCAAGAATTTTAGCTCCTTATTGAGCTTGATGAAATCATCTATAATAGCCTTAAATCTTGAGGCCATGATCTTATTTTGAGATTCTTCTTTATCATACTCTCTCATCTTACCTCTATAATTATCAAAACATTCCTTGAGCTTATTTCACTTTTATTCACTTGATTTTAGACATGCATAAGTAACCTCTACTTGATAATTCAACCCTTTATTATACTTATTCAATTGGTTTCCATATTTTACCTTGGATCACCTTAAAATGGTTAAAATTGAATATAAGGTCCTACTCTGATACCAATTATTTTATGCACAACCACTAAGAGTGGGGTGAATCAATGATGCTAGATAATCTAAATCAATTTTCAACAATTAAAAATTTATAATACATAAAGCTGATCAAGAAACATAAACATGAAAACACAGATATTCAAATCATATATAAGAACATAAATCACATGAACACATCATATATGTGGGAAACCCTCTTAGGGGATAAAACCCACTAAACCCTACAAGATAGACTACAGTCCTATAAAATAAGATTCATCATTTAGACCAATACCAAATAATCAAGGAATAAACATTCCTTAGTTTATTGAGACACCAATCCCACAAAGAGATACTACCCATATTTAGCTTTATACCCACAACAACTAGACCTTTAGCAAGCTTAACCTTGCAAGGAGGAACCAACCCCCTAGGAAACCAAACACCCACTTAGCTACTTGAATATATCACCTTAAACATCTATTGCTACTCTTAAAATATTTATGACCAATTTTTTATTCATTATTCACCTCCAATCTCTCTCAAGCTACCTTTAGGGATAACTTGCTCAAATTGCCTCTTCTAGACTCATTAGGTCCAATGACCTGTATGTCCTCCTATATCAACATGATCAGACAAACATGACTTATCCAGTTTTATCTTTTATTTTTATTACTAACCTATACCATTTCTTTCAAAGTTTCTCTTCTATACTTGAATCCACACTCACATAATTTCTCAACTCTACACACTTAATTCTAGAAACCATCACCTTTGTTTTCACTCTTTATAGAGTCTTCACAAATAATATATTCTTGGTCAAACAAAATTCTTTACTTAACCTTAAGACTTATAACACACTAAGACATATCTCAAATACATTTTCCTAGGTCAGCCATTACCTCATTAGTCCCACACCATGATTAGGTGTTGGTGAGACCTAAAATAATTAGGCCTTCATACTCACATGTCACATGTGAGACTACTTGGACCACCTTCATCCTTTACCAATTCTTGGAAAAAATAAAACCTATCTTAAATATACCATTTATCACTTTTATATGGATCCATGGCACTTTGAATTCCAACTCAACACTTGAGCCTACCAATGAGGTTTCCTTGCTCTTTAGGCCTTCAAACACAGAAAACATAGTCTCAATATACTAAAGAAAATAATCAAATATTTCACATAGAAATATTATTAAATAAAATTTTTAAACCATTTATGACCTAAAAACTACCTTCATGTGATTTAAATACTTTAACATAGGCTCTAAGCACTCAAAACAACTCTCACAAAATGACCACGCAGACTGGTCATAAATAGTCAAAATATAGTTAAGCTATTTTGACTCTTCATATCTGATCAGGGGAATATCATGACAAAAAATTACTTAATATAAGCCTTAAATAATTATATAAAATCTATAAACTCATTTTAATCCTTAATTATACTTAGAACATCTTCAACTTATCTTTGCAAGATGGTCACTCAAACTATTAGTGTGTTCAACAAACATACTTAACTTCTAAGCCTTTATTCATACTAAATATTAATTATTAAAAACATAATAATATAAATATATTGTAATCATGGAGTATACATCACTCTCAAATGGTTATTTCATCTTTAAACATTAACACACTGTCAATACCAACTCAATTATCCTTCTCAAGTCACTTGTAGAACATGTTCAAACACACAGTTATCTTTGGAGCTCAATATCTACAACTATAAGAATAATAAAATATTTTAATAAATTTTATATATTTTACTTTGAGTATTCAAATTTTAATTGTACACCACCATGAAATTCATCCTGGATTAAAAGATATAACTCAAATTTTACAGACTAGTTTCACCCTTTGCTAATTTGAATATTCAAATTCTAATGATCACTGTTTAATGCAAATATTACAACCACGTGTCTTCATATCATGTCCTAGAATATATTTATAAACTTTTATCCATATAAATCCTAAAAATATTCCTATATTTAACTCTATATTACTCACCATTGATCATTGATATGCACTTCCATGATTAA
Source organism: Torreya grandis (assembly GCA_037957365.1). Taxonomy (NCBI): domain Eukaryota; kingdom Viridiplantae; phylum Streptophyta; class Pinopsida; order Cupressales; family Taxaceae; genus Torreya; species Torreya grandis. The sequence goes on along the minus strand of JARHVA010004097.1, from coordinate 646,441 downwards.
GCCACTTGGCAGCCCCGTGTGCCTTTTGAGCATCCTATTGACATTTTTACTCAATACACACCTTTGGATCATTAATAAAAATATAATTAACTTAATTATATATATATAAAATAGGTTTCAATCTCACTATTATATATTATACTCTAAATTTGTGACTATGACACATGTCATTAGCATGTACCTTCTGAGCAACCTTTGACATATTGGCTTAATACACACCGATGATCACTATCTTAAAATATCATGTTATTTTTTATATAATAATATATTCATACTAAATTCTCATCATTATATCTATGTTAAGATTAAATACTCATTGTATATCTTCAATAATGAAAATTTTCCTAAGTATGGGAACTTAGTTAACTCAACTTGAGAAGCCAGCATTGCACCTTAATAACTTTTGATATGTACCATGTCCAAACCTAAAATTTAAAATAAATGATAAAATATCATATTATAATTAATCCATGTATCAAAAATCTCCTTAAGCCTTCACACATGTGAAATATGACATCATGAAATTGCTTACTCAAACTTATCTATCAGCATGACTACTTGAAATTAGACACTCATATGACTACTCTGATGAATTTTTTTCACTTCCATAATCCCTAAAATAATTAATAACACCCAAATGGGTCTCTAAAACATGTCCATGCCATAAATATCATTTAAAATTATTTACAAAGAAAATACTCTCCAAACCATTAATTTCATCACTTTGTCATTAATGCACTATGACCTCATGCTCTGTTTGACATCAATGACAACCTAACATCAATGAATATGCTCAAAAAGTTATTGTGAAGTCAAAAATAATAAATTTTTTTTGTGAACCCATCCTCTATTTTTTGAGCCAAAACTCTAGTTTGCATGTAGGATTTTTCTCCTTAAAAAATCATCTCAGATTTCTGTATTTGTTTTTTAATATCTAATTTTATTACATGGGCCTAGTTTAGGAATGTTTATTTATATATTTTATTTGGTTATTCTGATTATATTATTTTTTATTTTATCCAATTTTAAAATCCTTATGGAGTCACCAATTAAAGTTCATGAAAGCTAGACTCATGCTTTGGTTTACTTGTTTAATGTTTGTGTTGATGAATGTATTGCATATTAAGATCTTATGGAATATCAAAAATAGGATCAAATCCATTATTTTTCTTATAACTATGATATTCAAATAAATAATGATTAAAATTCATGTATAAATGAATAAGTAAATGATCATGGCATTTTTTCATATGTTTATAAATTTGGTGATATTTATCTTGTGTATGTGGTGTCTAGTTATCCTATTTGTTTTTCTTTCCAATGTTTAAGGGTTTATAATGACACTTGGATTCTAACCCTTGAGGAGATTCTTATCTCTTCTCATCCAAGTGGCACAATGGATTCATCTCTCTTGCTGTGGATGATAGTTTTATTGAGATGAATCTCTAGATAAGGGGCTAGATCCCCTTGATGTACCTTTAAATCTCTCTCTAATCTATCAATTTGTGTATGAAAAGGGTTCAAAAAATAACTAAGAAAATGAAAAAGGTGATTCATTAATGTTTATCTCCTATTTGATTTATAATAAACTACTTAAATATAAACACAGATTTTCTCACACAAAACTCACAACTCCTTGTGTGTCATTGCAACAGTGTTTCAGATGTTAGATTCAATAAGGCATTCAACATTTAGTAGAGAAATGGATGATTCCAAAAAGTAATATTCATATACTACTTCTAAAATTTCTATACACTTATAAAAGTATACAATAAGGACCTATAATGACACTCTATCTACACATTGTTCGACCATCAAGAGTACAAGCTAAAAGAGATAATCTTTCACTAGACTAGACCAACAAGATTCAAGTCATAAATCAACATTATAGCATGTGAGTGGAAAAATAACTTGTATTACTTATTTAGGAGTCTTTGAAGTAAAAATATGGCCAAATTTTTCACAATAACTAGTGGAGGTTTCTCAAATGAGCCAAGAGAATGCATATTTATAGTGTTGAGAGGTGGAATGAGAAAAGGAAGTCTAAGGGTCACTTGGACATGTGTCATCTTAAGATAAATATTTACATTTGCATTTGGGAGAGAGGTGGGAAAGCTATGCCATGTCACCAAAGTAATCAATTACAAATGAATAAGTATAACTAAACCAAATACCTTAGTTACAATTGCCATTTGTTACCTTTATACTCACCTTTAGGTTCTCATCAAGCTTTTTGACACCAACAACTATTTTTTGTAGTTTAAAGTTGACTTTTTTTGGGTCATCATCCTTCAAGTAAATTCTTTGGACTTTTTTTTCTTCAAAATTCTTATCTTTTGACCATTTCTATGAATAATTTTCTCAACAAAAATATTTTAGAATTTTTGTTTAAACATTTTCTCTCGAGAGAATTCATTTAGCTCTTTTTTCCACATTAATTTCATTGGGTTATCGAATGACCTTTTGGATTTTGAAAAAGACCCCTTAAGAAAAGTTGTAAGTGCCTTTCAAAAAAATTGAAGTACCCTTCAGAAAAGTTATTTTAGACAAAATGTCCAAATAATTCCTAAGGAAAAGTTGAAAATTTCACTTCAAAGAAAATTAAGTACCCTTTGAAAAATTTATTTTAGAAAAAATGTCCAAAACAATTCTTTAAAAAAAGATGAAAATTGCCCTTCATTATATCTGAGAAAGACACCTTCAAAAAAAATTCAAGTGCCTTTAAAAAAAATTAAAACTTTCCCTGCAAAAAATCTATCTCAAATAATTTGTATAAAAGAATTTGGCACATGGCCAAATGAAAAGTTCAAAATAAATATCACTTAGTCAAAAACAAAAGGCCAAAAAGGATTACTATGCAAAGGCTTATCAAAAGACCAAAGCATAACTTATTGAAATAATTAGACTTATACATTTGTTGTAGGCTTTGTCAAGTAACATGTATTTTAAATAAAATCTACATACTAGTTAAACCAAAAGTATAGACTTAGGCAGTTAAGTTTCCAAATAGGGATGATCAATTTTGGCTTGAAGGGCCAAAATTTAGTCAATAAATTGGTGACTCATAGGGGTAGTATGCCTGCTATACTAACCAAACCAATATACAAATTAATATATTGGGCATGGATTAATCTAAGGATACTCAAACAAGGAAACATTGGCCATGAATCAAAACCCTGAACAATACACCAAACTAGAAGGAAAACCCACACTATAAGTCACAACACAGAAAAGGAACATACCAAACTAGACAGAAAGCAAAGCAAAACACAAGACAACTCACACATGTGCATAATCACTTAAGGAACACAAGGAAAGCAAGAAATTATGTACAAAGGAAAAGGTTAACCTTAGTAATGATTCTTTAGATATATCCCATTCATTGGGATATGCAGATCCTTTCCATCCAACTTTCAAAGTTAGAAAGCATTATATTGTTTGCACTATGTGATCACATATGAGCCACTCCATAAAACATCAAAATTTATGTGTCTTCCATGATTTTACCTATCTTCATCCCATTTTAGGACAATGTCTCCTTTTTTGAAGCTCCTTAGCATGGATTTCTTGTCAAAATACTTCTTTGTTTCCTCTTGGTTAGTTGTCATGGTGTGCATAGCTTAATTTCTTATCTCTTCAATCTCTATTGACTCACATAGATTTAATTCCATGGTGGTATTTTCCATAAATTTCATTTGATAGGTAAGATCTAAAGCTGGTAACTCAAGCTGGATATGAAGTGTAGCTTCCCTTCCATAGATAAGTGTGTATGGTGAATTCCCAATTTCTCTCTTTGGGGTGATCCTATCATCCCGATTGGCTATTTTCAACTTGGTGTGCCAAGTTATTTTCTTCTCCTCCAATTTTCTCTTGATAATCCTTATTAGATTCTTGTTTTTGGACTTGGATAATCCATTACATTAGGGGTAGTAGTTAGAGGAGGTGCTGAGATAAATAACATGCTTTAAAGCCTATTCACTAATCTTTTCTCCTAGAAAAGCTAATGCATTATCTTAGATTATTATTGAGGGAGATCCAAACCTATACCTTCATATAAATCAAGGACTAATATTTCATTATCCTCCTTAAGAGCTATAGCCTCCACCCATCTTGTAAAATAATTAGTGGTTGTTAACACCCACTTATGACTAGCACTAGAAGGTATATTGATTAGGCCTATGATATCCAAACCCCATTGCATGAAGGGTTGCTCAACCTGGATTGGATAAACAGGAAAGGTAGCTAGATTTTTTTTTCCATCAGAGTGATTAGACTTTTGTAATTTCCTTACCCAAGTGTGAGTGTCTTTAAACAATCTTGACCAAAGGTAAGTAGCCCTTATAACCTGAGTAGCTATGGTTTTCGAATAAAAGTGACCACCAGCTAGTCTATCATGGAATTCAAATAATACTTTGTCAATCTAATCTAGATTAATAAACCTCAGAAACACACTTGAAAATTCCTTCCTAAATAAAACTCCTTTAATAAGTACATAAGGAATGTATTATAGCCTAAAGTACTTTATCTTGGCCCTATCAAGGCTTATGGACACTCACCAGTTTGAATAAAATAGTTCATATCTTGTGTCCAAATTCTCATAGATGAAGGTGTAGATGATACAAAGTCATCATGAAGTACCAAAACAACTTCTTTTTTCTATTTAAAGTCTGAAGCGAGATGCTCACAAAGTCCTTTTCCTTTCACTAACTTCGTAGTTTTGATCTCCATATCATATTCTATTATCCTAGTGAACCATCCCACCCTCTTTTCATTCAAATCTCTATTTAGTAGAAAGTCTTTCACACTAGGTTGAGGCACAAAAATATGAATCTTGTTGTTAGACAACATATGCCTAAACTTATTTAAACTCCTTAGACTAAAATCACTTGTTTCTAAACATATGTGTACCTTATATCATATCCTTCCAAAACTTGACTAACGAAGGCAATAACTTGTTCAAAATTTTCATCATTATCTTGAGTAAGAGTGGTAGATATTACCTCTTCATTCCCAAAAGTATATAGGTTGAAATATTTGGAGAAGTTTCGATTTGTAAGGGTAGGAGCTTTGGCAATGGCTTGCTTGATCTCCTCAAAACTTTATTTCCTCCTTCTTGTCCAAGTGAACATCTCATCCTTCCTTAGCATGAAGGTCGAGGGCTTGAATATGTTATAAAAATTAGGAATAAACATCATAATGAAATTGATCTTACCAAAGAAGCTTTGTATACCTTTCTTATTTATAGGTAAAGATAATGCCAAGATGGTACTTAACCTTTTAGGATCAATACCATAGACCATTCTTGGAAACACTGTGGCCTAAGAGTTTGCCTTCATAAATATAAAACACACACTTCCTTGGGTTTAGAGAGATCCCAAAATCTCTACACCTCTCAAAAAAATACCTTAGGTGTTTCAAATTATCTTTTTCTTCCTTGGATAAAATTGTCAAATCATCAAGTTATACCAATATAATGGCATTGATTAATCCTTGAAAATCCATATCCATTTCATGTTGAAAAGTACCTCTAGTATTAGACAACCCAAAAGTAATTTTCCTATAAGCATAAGTACCCCAATTAGTAGTAAATGTTGTCTTATATTGGTCACTATACCAGAATCTGATTATACCTAAAATACCCATCAAGGAGAGAAAACCCTTCACTACCAATGATAACTTGAAATATTTTTTCCATGTAAGGGAGTGGGTAATTATCCTTCAAATACACTCTATTCAAGTCCATAAAATCAACACACAACCTTATCTTTCCATTCTTTTTCCTACTAGGAACTAGGTTTTCCAACCAAGATGAATGCTTAATGGAAAGATGATTTTGGACTCAATCAATTTAGTGAGTTCTTTCCTCATGAGAGGCTCAATCTTGGAATTGAGTGGCCTCTACCTCTACTTAATAGGCTGAGCATTCTCATCTAACTCTATAGTATTTTGAGCTAGATTTAGATCAAAACCCTTTAAATCACTATACACCCATGCAAAAACATTAAAAAATTCTTTGCACAACTCAATGAAAGCATGCTTATATTTGATAGTATATACCTTCCAAATTATATGAAATTTATATTTGATAATATAAAACTTCTCATAGTTTTCTTTCTTGGTAGATATGCTTATCTTCTCTTCCTACATTTGGTCATCATCATTGAATATGCTCTTAAGAGTGACTAGGCCTTTAGGAAGCTTGCTAGACTTCAATTAGATAATATGCTCTCCATATTATTGCTTTAGTTTATAATATTTCGTGGAAAAAAACTTAGCTTATACCTATATCAAAATTTTTATTTTTTGGTCACTATTAAACACCTACCAATTAGTGACATTATCCAATATGGAGGGTCTTACAATCACTTTTAGATGAGGTTGGTTCTTGTCCTCTTTTATCCCTTTTAGAACATCAAATTGATCTCTAATTATTACCAACCTATCAACATGCTTGTTATCTTTTCTTAAAATAGTAGTGATTTTGAGGGATTTTAAATATTCCAAAATATCCCACACTCTATGCTTATACGAGCTAAGCAAAGAGTTTTTTATCAAATTATACCCTGTAACTTGGTTCACAATAAGTTTGCTATCACCGAACACTTGTAATTATTTGATGTCTATTTTCCTTGCCCATTCAATGTCATGAATAAGGGCTTCATATTATGATAAATTATAGGTACAAGAGAATTAAAATATAAATGTTTAAAAATACGTTTCCTTTGAGTGTGAAACTAACATCGCTCCACCACTGACTCAATTCTTTCTTCTAGACCCATCAAAGAAAATATACCACAAGCCATTCACATCCTCACTTGAATTCATCAAATTAGGCATGAAAAATTCCTTCTCATGCATATAATAGACCCCAAGACTAGATTATCTAAAAAACTTGTAAGGATCATGTTCATAGTTTCCATCTCCCCACTCATCTAGGAACAAATCAAAAACTCCTTCAAGGGAAGATGATGGAGATCGGTCAATATAAAGTTCCTCCTAATCAATGATAGCATAATTAAAATTTTCCACTTTAGGTTAGTAAGTATCCAAGTGATTTCTATGAATTTTTTTTGACTAAATCTTCATTTAAGTGCCATACTTTGTCTTAAACACCATGTAGGACCAATTGGTTGCCAAATATCCACCTATCTTGGATGTTAAGTTTCTTGATAATCAAAAATAAAAATAGGGAGATAAATATACCACCACAACATCATGAGGAATAAACAAAATTATTACAAGAATGAAGGATCAAATTCAAACATTTAATTACCCCCAAAGTCTTGGTTGGTGATCCATCCAATTGCAAAACTCTTTTAGTCATTAGCTCATACTTGAGGCCTAGCTTATCTGTTATACATTTGGGCATAAAAAATGTGTTTTCTCCACTATATATGATGAAATTATGAAACAAAAAATCAACAATGATTAGAGACAGATAAAAAGGATGATCACTTGACCATCTATAGATTGAGTTCCATTGACCAAAACCACATTGTCATTTCTAGATGGCCTTGCTTATTTACCCAATCCATGCATTAAAATTTGGAGTATATGTTTCTACCATAATAATTTTAGATAATCCCAAAATGATATTTTCATATAAATATTATTCATTTGGTCCACCACATTGATGAAAGGATTACTCACCTTGGGGTTCTCTTTATGAACATTGCATATTGTGATGTAGCTTGTGGAGGTAGAGTTGTAGTCACTGGCCTAAAATTTGGAATCCTATTATTTTATTATATTTTAAGATATATATTATACCTAATTATCATAGGAGATGATTTAGGATTAAAAATATGTCCTTGACTGTCTTCTTGAGCTTCACCACCAACCCTCCTTTTGGACCTAGTATTAAAGGCAACACTAGTATTCTAATTACTTGTATTCCCCATGTAATTAATGGCAAAAAACTCACCCTCCAAATTATTTATGATGTTATAATTAGGTTGAGGTTATCCATTTTCCACCCCACCTTTCATGGATCCTTCAAAATTTGAAGCTTGGAAAGATTTGCTACCTTGCATTACCATGCCTTGATTGTACATTTCATTTGCATAAGTCACTTGCTTTTAACCATGTTCAAAAGATGGATAGTTGGGTTTTCTTGGAAAAAGTTATTTTGAGTGGGGAAAAGGGATTTGGAGTATGATGGATAATTAGTATTATGAATTTTATAAGTCTTGACATGGGTGATTTGGCCTTGTCCTTGTGCATTTTTTTGGAAAGGATGTCTACTTGTTTGCCCAACCTAATTGTATGTTTGATATGGCCTATAACCTTCAGCTTGTATTTTGAGGGAAAGTAAGTCATTTGTAACACTTTTAAGTAATATTTTAACTTCATGGAATTCATTTCAAGGAGTAATGGTAGGCCTTTCTTGATTAGGCAAATGGGCTAAAGTAGGCAATACACCCTAACTAGGAGAATGCAAATCAAGGAATAGTAGCATTAGAGGCCTAGGAGCTATCTTTCATTCTTAAATAAGATAATTCTCAGCATTAATGTCTATTTCATATGTATAACACAATGTGTTTTCACCCATAAATTTAATCATCATGGCAATATCACTATTCAATGCTTTTAGGTAGTATAAAAATGCATAGTTTAGAGTAGGTCTCACAAGAGCTATGATCATATCCCATGTTTTTTGAAATTTGTTATTAAAATACTACATAAAATCATGTGGTCACCTCTTGATTATGGTCAATTTCTCTTATAGAGATAGGTGATCACTCTTTTACCCAAACCTATTAGATTATATATCCCCCAATTCATTCCATAAGCCAACATAATTTACAATTAGAATCCCATACCAATCCAAAACTTTTCCTTTGAAACACAAGACCAACAACCTAATATCTAAATTTTATTGGGTGATTTTTAAAATAATATAAAAGTTTTCTATATTCCTAATGTTCTCAATCATAATAAGAGGACCATCCCCACTAAAATATGGGACACTTTTGAGGGCTGCTCCTAGAATTTGATCATATTGGACAAGATGCAAGGGAGATGCCCTAGTGAAAGGCACAAAAGGTTATCTTCCAGCCATCTTGGAATGATTGCTATTGATATTACTACTGTAATGTAATAAAAAATTAGAATCTTTACACACAAAATCACTTTTGTAAGAATGAGTGCTTACAAATATATACCTTTTGGTGGAATATAGAGCTAGTTGCATAAACTCAAAAGGTGTGTCTTTAGTAGTAAACCTATTTATGACATTTGGTATGGAAAAAACAATCAATAATCAACCAAAAACTTTAATTCTTAAATATATTCACCATATACTAAATGCAGATGCTTCTTTCATCTTCAACTATGAAAAGACCAGCACCAACCTTGAACAATATTGTAGGACTTCCAAGTCCCACTAGGGATGCCAAAAACTATTGACACTTGGATTTTCACCCTTGAGGATATGCTTAGATATCCTCATCCAAGTGGCATAATGGAGTCATCTCTCTTTCTTTGGGTGAATATTTTGTTGAGATGAATCTCTAGATAAGGGGCTAGATGCCCTTCATGAACCTTTAATTCTCTCTCTAATCTATCAATTCATGTATGAAAAGGGTTCAGAAAAATAACTAAGAAAATGAAAAATGTGATGCATCAATTTTTATCTCCTCCTATTTGATCGAGAATACACTACCTAAATACCAACATAGCTTTTCTCACACAAAACTCATAACTCCTTTTGTGTTGTTGAAATAGTGTTTCACATGTTAGATTCAAGAAGGCATTCAACATTTAAGAGAGAAATGGATGATACTAATTATAAAATGCCTATAAACTTAGAAAATAATATTAGACCAATAAGATTCAAATCATCACTCAATAGTACAATATGTGAGTGACAAAATAACTTGTATTATTTCTTCAGGAGTCTTTTGAGTACAAATATGGCCAAAGTTTTCCCAATAACTAGTGGAGGCTACTCAAATGAGCCAAGAGAATGAATATTTATAGATTTTAGTGGTAGAGTGAGCAAAGGAAGTCCAAGAGTCACTTGGGCATGTGTCATCTTGAGAGAAATAGTTACATTTGCATGTGGGAGAGAGGTGGGTGAGTTATGCCATGTCACCAAATGAATAAGTTAAAACTAAACCAAATGATTGAATTATAATTTCCATTTGTTACCTTTATACTCACCTTCAAGTTCCCACCAAGCCTTTTGACACCAATGACTATTTTACATAATTTAAAATTGACATTTTACAGGATATCATCCTTTGTGTATTTTCTTTAGACTTTTGTTTCCTTCAAAATTATTTTGTTTTGACCATTTAAATGAACAGTTTTCTTGAATAAATTCCTTTAGACATTTTGTTTTGGCATTTTATCCTAAGAGAATTTATTCGGCTCTTTTTTTTGCATTAATTTCTTTGGGCTATCGAATGATCTTTTGGCTTTTGAAAAAGACCGCTTTAGAAAAATTACAAGTGCCTTTTGGAAAAAAATTTCAAAAAAAATGTCTGAAATAATTCCTTCATAAAATTTGAAAATTTCCCTTCAAAAAATCTAAAGTGACCTTTGGAAAAGTTGTTTTGGACAAAATGTTTGAAACAATTCCCTTAGAAAAGTTCAAAATTGCCCTTCAAAAAATTTGTAACTACCTTTCATAAAAACTAAAAATTATCCTTAAAAAAATTATCTTGGATAATTTGTCTAAAATAATTTGGCACTTGACCAAATGAAGAGTCTGAAAGAAATAACACTTAGTCAAAAATAAAAGGACCAAAAGGATTACTATGCAAAGGCCTATAAAAATACCAAAACCAAACTTCTTGAAAGAATTAGACTTGTACATTTGTTGTGGGATTTGTTAAATAACACCTCTTTCAAATAAAATCTACATATTGGTTAAGCCAAAGGTATAGACTTAGGCTAATAAGTTTTCAAATAGGGATGCTCAATTTTGGCCAGAAGGGCCAAAATTTGGTTAATATTTTTAAGAGTCAACAATAATGCCTATTGTTAACCCATTGAAAAAGAATGAAGAAATACATATTCAAAATGGTAGAATTAAAATTGTTTCAAGTTAAAATGTTTTATGCATACATTATTTAGTTGCATAAAAAATTGATTCTTCTTCCTCTTCTTCTTCTTCTTCCCATGATTGAAATGTTTAAACATTTGAATATTCCCCTTCCTCCTCTAATGATGAAAATGTTAAAAAAATGAACTTTCCTCTCCTATATCCTATGATTAAATTTTTTATGAAATCATGTGTGTGCCTTATTTTTAAAATAGTACTCATGTTGAAAATTATATCCATTCTTTGGATGACTAAAATGAAGATAGTGAAATTCCTTCTCTTTCTCTAACTTTCAATGAGAAAAAATCATGTACTACTTCTTCCCCTTTCTTTCCTCGATGGAAACATGAGAGTGCTTGTGAAGCTCATAATAAAGTATTTATAAAATATGAATTGTTTAGGGACATAATTCAAGTCCCAAGTACATTTGATTCATCTCTTAGAATTCTACAGTTATATAAATCAGATATACTTAGGACTTTACTTATGAGCCAAAATAATTCATCTTTTAGCATTGCATCTTCTCTCCCTTATTTGAAAAGTATAAATGAAAGTGAAATTTCCATTATTCCCTCTTATAATTTTGAAAATTAACTAGAAAATGTTTCTTTTCCTCTATCCTTTACATTTTTTGCTAAAACCAAACAAATGTTTACAAGTGAGATTCTTTCCTCTATTCCTTTTGTATATCACTACGTTTAAAATAAAAGATTATATCATTCCAATGTTTCATGTCAATGGTAATTTATAACCTATAACAAAATATTAAACCTCTCATTATGATATGTTATTTATAATCAATACCATGTGATATTTGCTGCAAGTTAACACTCTTAAGATTAATGTTGCTTCGCATGAAGCTATTTGTGAAGAGAATGTTCTAGAAAATAAATCTATTAATAGATATGCATTTGAGTATCCTTATCCATGAAAATTTATCATCCCTAAATTATCACCATTTATTTTTAAAGGGGATATTTTTATTCATTTTCAATAATATATACAATCCTTTGGAAATTGGGTCCAAAATGGAAGCTTGTTATTAAAGGATTTTTTATCACAAGTTAACCAAAGGAGTATTGATTGGTTTTATAGTCTCCTAAACATTTACTTATCAAATTTAAAAAAACATTAAGATGTATCGTTATCAAATTTTCATCACTATACCTCAACTAAGTTACCATTATAAAATTTTAAAGCATTGACACAAAATAAGAATGAGTCTATATAAGATTATATTATTCAATTTAAGGACACTTTTTAGTCCTTATTCTATACACCCACAGGTTTAGAAGTGGAATTTATATTTAGTAGGATTATTATTTATCCACTTAGATAAATAACATTAACACATTTTATTCATTATATACTTTTTATTGGGATATGCATAAACATACATGTGCCCTAATGAAAACACAAACTGACTTTCCTAGTTCTCCAATCAATACTAAATATGGTAAAAATCATGTTTTCAAGGTAAATTAGTAGCCTAAAAGTGTTCATAAACTAATAAAAACACCTTCTTCAAAACCAATAGTATATGCCAAAGAATAAATGATAATGGTGATGCATAAAAGAAGGGAACATGCTTACAGAGTACCTCCTATAAGTAGACCATATGCCTCTACCAAAAGGTAACCTATTCAATTTTGTTGGTATCAAGATAAAAGACATGATATATTTCAAACACTATTGGATTAATTTATGATAACACTTTCTCATAATTCACACTATCCACCACACCAATTTGAAAATTTAAAAGGACAACACTTTTGCACTTACCATGGTATTAACGGGCACTGAGATAATGAGTGTTTTGATTTTGAGAAAAAATATTGCATAGTCCATTTATTAGGAAAATTATTATATTTAAAATATATATATATATATATATATATATATATATATACCTATATATATATATATACATATATATATGTATGTATGTATATGTGTATATATATATATATATATATATATATAAACATAATTCTCCTAGAGGCTCAACAAATACAGTCAATCCATCCCATTATACTCCTTTTGAGGAACACATATTCATTAACTTTCATAAAAGATGACCAATAGTACAAGTCTTTCTTTTAGTATACCCTCTACTAGGATTGATTGCTCCCACACTGATCCTACCTAAGAACCATTGGTTGATCAAGTATTTGATATAGGGTCATGTAGAGGGGATGTACCTACATAGATGATTTAGTTTTAAAAACTAGTACACACATATTTAAAGGTTACTTCTATGGGTACCACAAAGTTATCCATAAAATAAAAATCAATAGTTCCATTACCACATGATCATTATAGTCATGAATTATTATTTCTAATTTGGTTTCATTTCACATTATTATTACTCTATTATCACTATAATATAATAATTTCATCAAATTGAAATAATTTTTATATAATTTACCATATCCAAGAACACATTATAGATATAAATATATAAATAAAATATAAAAAGATCAATATTTCACATCCATTTGATGAAAACAAACAATGTGAAGAACATCATGTGTGTGTGTGTGTGTGGGTGTGTGTGGGTGTGTGCATGTGTGTGTAGGTGTGTGGGTGTGTGTGCATGTGTGTGCGTGCATGTGTGTGTGTGTGTTTGTGTGTGTGCATGTGTCTCTCTATGTGTGTGTGCATACGTGCCTACGCGCGCGCACACGCGCGCGCGCGCGTGTGTGTGTGTGTGTGTGTGCGCGCGCGCACGTGTGCATGCACACGCACATGTGTGCACATGCGCGCGCGTGCACGCGTGCACGTGTGTGTGTGTGTGTGTGTGTGTGTGTGTGTGTGTGTGTGTGTGTGTGTGTGTGTGTGTGTGTGTGTGTGTGTGTGTGTGTGTGTGTGTGTGTGTGTGTGTGTGTGTG
>JARHVA010004097.1:382500-627500 GCA_037957365.1 Torreya grandis | reverse complement strand
ATTGATCTAATTAATTAATTTGACAAATGAGGGATGTGATTTGGGCAAAATTGAGTCCCTAAAATAAATTTACGGATCAATCAATTGTATAACATTTATGCAAAGTATATGGTTTAACTAACCCTAATTTTATAATAAATGCAAACATGAAGGTGTTTGTCACAAATAGGTGAACAAGTAGCTCAAATATTATTTTATTAGCTTAGTTATTGGACGCTATATTTGATATCTTAGACCTTAAATATTGTACTCTTTAACTTAAACCCTAAACATTATACCATTTACCTTAAATGCTAAGACATGATCCCTAAACCCCAAACCTTATAAATTATAGACCCTAAACCAATATATTTATCCCCAATTAACATCCTTTATATATAGTAAGAATTAGGTTAAAAAGGATGACCTTGTTCCAAATCAGATCACTCATTGTTATAATTGACTTGATTGGCTCAATCTATGATGATGTGGGGATTAATTGAGCCAAAATCACATTCTTTATTCATAGATCTAGGTTCAAAGAGCTAAAAATTTCCCCAATCACCATCATGATGGTAAATTACATACCTTAAAACCTACACCCTAACCATTAATCCTTATATTTCCTAATACTTAAAATCTAAACCATAAATATAAACACTTCAAACCTCGAACCAATCATTTTATCCCTAATTAACATTGTTTAGACTACTAATTTAATTTACATGATTTAGTTTAGCCTAAATCATATGATTGATTACCTAATTTGACTTATTCACTCAATCTTCATATAACATGGGGTATAATAACAACCCAAAAATAATTTATATAATCACAAATAGGTCTAAGTGATTCAAATTATTCTTAATTAACTTTGTGATTGACCTTGTGTACCCTAACCATATATACATCAAAACCTAATCCCTAAACCATAAACCCTAAAAACTATACCCTAAACGGTAAACCATAAACATTCCCTATTTACCATTTTATTTATTCTAAATTAACATCACTTTTATTAATAATTAGGTTTACATGGGATATATTGATTAGACATTATATACACCATTAAACCTAAACCTTATGCCCTAATACCTAATCCCTAAAACATAAATTGTAAGCCCTATGCCCTAATACCAACTACATGCTGCAAACATACATGCCTTATGATATAAATTATTTTATCATGAGATGTAATAAAATGTATTTTTATACCTATGGCCAAAACTTAGCCTTTTGAGAACCAATATAGCTGTGCATCTGAAGTAAATTTGGGATATTTTGATCCCTTTCAACCTAATCTCATGACTATAAAATGTGACTTGGGGGTTGATCATCTCTAATGTCATTATCTTTATTGAATCAAAGAACAATTATTTACTTATATGTAAGTTATACATGTATATAATGTGGTTTTGAGCTCAATAAACTTGCAATCATCAATTAATAAGTGTAAATGTCAAATAGTAATATTATGGAGGTAATTACGGTTAAAATGATCCATTTGAACCTATTTTTAATTTTATTTGATGTGATTTGGACTGAAATTAAACCTAATGTCATGTCATATATAATGAACCAAAGAGTTGATTCATTTAATTGAGGCATTTGAGGCCAATTTGAATCCATTCAAAAGCAAGATATGATTTGGGTCAAAATTAAAATTTCAATTCTATCATGAGTTGATATAATTATTCAATTTATGTAATTAGTGGCATGATTTGCAAAATATTGAATCCCTAAACCAAAATTGTATAATGTATTTAACATGTATGGCTTAACTGACCCTACTTTTATCTTAAATGCAAGCATGAAGGTAATTCTATAAATAGGTGAATAAGTAGCTCAAATGTTCTTCAATTACCTTAGTGATTACACCCTATATTAAATATATTAAAACCTAAAACTTATATAATTTACCTTAAACCCTAATCTGTAAACCCTAAACCTAAAACCCTATAAATTGTAGACCATAAACCATAAACTAATAAATGTATCCCCAATTAACACCATTTATATATAGTAAGAATTTGGATCATAGGGATGAATTTGGTCAAAATTTCATCACTAAATAAACCAAAATTGATTTAATTAGCTCAATATGGGATGAAGTTGGGGCTAATTGAGCCCAAAATCATATTCTTTACTTAAAAATTGAGGTTTTAAATGCTCAAATTTACCCCAACAAATTTCATGATTATACCTTATATACCTAAAAAAATTTACCATGAGCCCTAATCCTTAAATTTAATAATCCCTAAACTTTAAACCATAAATATTAACTCTCTAAACCCTAAACCAATCATTATATCCCAAATTAACATCATTTAGACTAAAAATTATATTTATGATTAACCATGTCTACCCTAAACCTAATCGTTATATCTTAAACCCTAAACATTATACCCTAGATTATAAACCATAAAATTTTCCTATTTACTTATTGATTTATTCTTGATTGACATCCTTTGTAGTAATAATTAGGTTCATATGGTATAGAGTGATTAGACCTTATATACACCCTTAAACCTAAACCTTGCATGCCCTAATCCTTAATCCTTGAACCCTAAAATGTTAATTATAATCCCTATACCCTAATGCCATAATCCATAATCCCTAAACCCTATGCACTAATACCTTAATCCTTAATCCCTAATCTATATTATGTATAACATAATCATATTATTAAATAACTTGATCATATTATTATTAATATAGAAAAAACTTGCTTCTCAATGTATATGTTTAACCACAACTGAGTATTAAGAAAAACGATTATTTATGGAATAAATGACCCTACTTTTATTAGAAATGTAATCATGAAGGTAATTTTCACAAATGGTGAAAAAATAGCTCAAATATTCTTTAATTATCTCAGTGATTAGATCTTATATCTAATATCTTAGCCCCTAAACCCCGTACCATTTACTTTAAACCCTAAGCCATAAACACTAAACTATAAACCCTTTAAATTTTACACCCTAAACCATAAACCAATAAATTTATCCCCAATTAAAATCCTTTATATAGTAATTATTAGGTTCACATAGATGAAGTTGGTCAAACATGCATCACTTATTAAACCATAATTGACTTAATTAGTTAAATTTATGATGTGGGGGCTAATTGAGCCCAAAATCACATTCTTTACACATAGATATAGGTTTAAAAATTTCAAAATTTCCCCAGTCAACTTCATAATTATACCTTATACACCCTAAAACCTATACCCTAATCCCTAGTCGTTAAAGTTTCTAATCCCTAAACTCTAAAACATAAATATAAACTATTTAAACCCCAAACCAATCATTTCAGCCCAAATTAACATCATTTAAAATAAAAATTATCTTTACGATTGACCCTATATACTATAAACACTATAACCTAAATTATAAACTATAAACTTTCCATATTTACTAATTGATTTAGTCCCAATTAACATCTTTTTATTAAGAATTAGGTTCACAAGGCATAGAGTTATTTGACCTTATATACAATCTTAAACCTAAACCCTACATGTCTTAATCCCTAATTTATAAATCCTAAAACATAAATTGTAATCTATAATCCATAACACTCTAATCCCTAATCCCTAAACCCTATTCACTAATACCTTAGCACCTAATCTATATTAATTATAACTTGTTATTCTTAATCTAGACAAAAATCACTTCTCAATGTCTAAGAGTAACCATAACATAGTATTAATAATAACAATATCATGTTATTTTTAATATAGACAAAACTCATTTCTTAATGTTTATATTCAAGTAGGACCTAGTATTAACAATAATGATATCATGTTATTCTTAATTTAGATGAAACTCACTTCTCAATGTCTATTTTGAAAAAAAAAATTAGTATTAATAATAACATGATCACATTATCATTATTATAGAGTAGGCTCACTTTTTAGTGTCTATTTTTAACCCAAATCAAAAAATTTGTCCCCACAAACATTCTCTGCAAGACCTATATATATTTGACCCCACTTTTGAAAAGTTATCAATTATCCTTGATGGGTGATGGATCACTTTGAGGAAGAGGAAGTTGTTTAATAATGAAACACCAAAGGAATTATAATATTTAAGAGAGAAACACAAGATACAAATACAAAAACATTATGGTAGACAAGGTACAAACCCTAATCTTGATAAACCAAATGCCATAAATATTGAGCCAATTGATAATAATGAATTTAAAAATGATGAAATTGACCATAATGAATTTAATAATGATAAAATGGGCCATAATTAAATGAATAATAATTAAATTGACAATAACTAATTAGATAATGTTGGAAGGTTTTTAATTTTGTTGATGATGAGTCTATTTATGATGCTTCACTCCCCATGAATGAAGAAAAAATTATGGAAACAAATCATGATGAAATTAACAATCAATAAAATATCATGTAAACATATAATTAATAAATAAAATGTCATCCCACCTCTAACTAATGAAAGTAATAATGATTTTGAAATACCCTTTCAAAAAATTCCACCAGTTCAACACCTCTAAGAATTGTGCATAGAAAAGGCAATTACTTAATAAAAGTTTATGAAAATATTTTAGAACCAATAAATAAAAAAAATCTTATCACCATTCAATAATATTGACTCAACAAATTTTTTATAGTTTCTTTCATAATCTGGATTATGATATTCAAAGATGTCAATTGTTTGTTTCATTGATAAAATTGATTAAGATGAGACATATAATGTACACATTAAGACTAATAACATCTAACATGGATAATTAAAATAATGAAATTTTTGAAAATTTACATGATTCATATCATAATTTAAGCCCAAATCATGCACCCAAGATTGTAATGCTTCCCAGTGTATATTTATAACTTGTGCAATACATGACCAAATAGGGAAAAATGAATGGTTTAAAAAAAAGTTCAACAATTAATATAAATAAAAAACATTAGTGAAATAAATTAAAAGAAATGAAAATATTAATGATCATAATACTAAATAGCTCTAGGTATTCTCTAGTAGACTTCAACGAAGGGATAAGGCTACTCTCAAAGAGTTACTCAGTTTTGGAAAAAACAATACAAGATTTTTTCCAAATACAAGAGATGTAGTGAAAAGAAGAGTTGTGGTTATGTGATAACATCTAATTTGCCTATATGGATGTGATCTAAGTGATATATATTTTGGTGGAGGTCTATGAGGTGGAAATGGTAGTTGGAGCTCAAGAATTTGCTTGTTCAATTCCAAAAAGATGTTTTTTAGGCCCATTACTAAAACTTGTCCAATGGATGGATCTCGAAGGTTCCACCTGAGTGATCTATGGTGTGATTAAAGGGATTGAATAGGTATGGTATGGATCTAGGTCATCACATAATTGACTTATATGTTTTATTATATGTATGTTTAAACTTAAGCTAAAAAATTACATTTTTTTGTACTGGGAAGGGCATTATTAACACCAAAGTGGGTGGTGGGTTTGTCGATCAAGCCTAATGGGAGGCCAAGAGAATGGTACAAAAAATTATCTACCCCATCAAACATGTTGGTAGTGTCATTTTTTGGTTAGGAAGCATTAGAACCATAGTTCTACAACCATAACTTAAAGATTGTCAATATTTGTTATCTGTGTTTTTCTACTCTTGAATGGAAGTGAGAATGCACTTTCAAGAGGATTTGAAAATGACATTAGTTTTATAATTTATAAATTTAATTTCTAGATGTGATTGAGGATATAAACTCTCAGTTGGAGGTTTTAGAGGCAAAAATGGTAGTTGGAACTCAAGAAGTTGCTTGTTCAATGCCAAACACTTGATTTTATGTCTTTACGCTGGGTGTCATTGTCATCCCTTCATTTAACCAATCTATGTTTGTGTAATTACTTACTATGGATAGTGTCTAAGGATATCTATAGTATTGTGTTTATTAGGTTCATCTAATGATGTTGATTTTGGGGTTTTTTTAATTAATCTATATTAGGTTTCTACTTCCTAAATTTTGAAGTAAGTGCTGAAAGAAACACACTTGCTCAAAAGGTAAACAAACCAAACTAAATGAAATGCTCAAAATAAATCACACAATGTTGTTGAGAATTAAACACACTAAAATTGAATACAAAGTTTACATTTAAGCTAGGTTGAATAATTAAGATAACTAAAATCAAGGAAATTATAAATGTTCATTTGAATCATAAAGTGCACACACATGTAAATAGTCTATTTGACCTACATGTTATCAATCCAATCAAACAAAGTATTTGTATTAATTCAAATTGAAATAAAAATAGAAATAAATTATAAATACCAAAAGTACACACATCTTGTCTCCTTAGGGAGTGGGCCCTGTCTCACCATTGGATTCATGATTAAAATAATTCATTTCTTAGGAAACAATCCCAACTAGCACCAAAATGAAAGAGTATTCCTTGACACAAAATCTTCTTGTATTCTATATTGAAAATGAAAATTATTATAATGCTTCACACCCTCATAGATCAATCATGGATATACCTTTTATTATATAGAAGGGAAATTAACTATCCCTAAATACTAGGTTACAACTTAACTAGATAAATAGGAGAATATTCATAAAGATTGATTTATATGGCCAACATAGGGAGGAACATTATAATAAATATTCAAACATGGTTTAGGAGATCCTTATGGGATTTAAAACTAATTATTCTTACAATATCTTGTTATAAAATCTCACATACAATTTATTCATATCATCTTATCCAAAGTTTCAACATATATCTACTCTCTTTTATAAATAGAAAGCTACTTATAGATAGAATTCTATATATAGATATATGCAATGTAGAAAGTATCTAAAATATAGCTAGAGGAGTATAGATCATCATGGACTAGTTGAAGTAATCTATTAAATGCCTTATAAACATGTCTTAGATGAGTCTATAGCTTAATATAAAACTCCAGAGTTTGACTTTCAAAATCTATAGCTTAGCTATCAAAATCCATATCTCAACTGTGAATGTCCGTAGAATACTTAAAAAAATTTAGAGATTCTCTAGAGTAAAAGTTTTGTGACAAATTCCCTTCCTTATCTTCATGGGATCATATTAATACTATTTTTTATATTCTATAATACATGTACATATCAAAAATAAAGGACTAAACATGAAAGCAATTAGAACATTATGTAAAGAATGATAACTAAAACAGACATAAGCTTAAAGAGACAAAAGCATTTATCTTCTACCTTAGAATAGTTATAATCCCTAAGAATACATGAAATGCTCAACCACAATGGCATATTAATGTCTATGAATGATGATTCATTATGGTTACAATGAGTCATAATTTGGACTCATCACTTTGCATTATACAATTTTTCACATGATTGGGTATGAGTTTTAAATGAAATCAAATTGTTTTAATGATCAATTGAAAATTTGTAAATAAGTGATGAGAAATACAAAATAGATAAGAGTGTCATTACTAATTTTATCTACACACAATCAAATAAAAACTTTAATTTAAAAAAATATGGGAGATCCAATATTTATAGCATTGAAAATAATATTTTTTAATCCTTATTTGTATACAACAATAAATATGAGATCTGATAGATAATAGTTTTGAAGATCAAAACAACACTATGTAATAACATTTTTAATTAAAACTAAATATAAATTAGATAGATTAACATAATTTATATGAAAACTCTAAATAAATCATATAGGAACATGTGTGTAATGTCAATAATATATAGATTACAATGATAGGAATATAAAAAATTACATCTATGAACATAGTATATAAAGTTAGGTGAATGTCATATATGCATATACAATGCTAAAATGAATAAATTAACATATAGGCATACAAAAATGAACATGTCATGTAAGACATCCTATTCATTAAATAGCCTCCCTCTCTTTGCCTTCCTCAAAGAAGAATATCCATGGGATGACATTCTAGCAGATGGAGATCCATTTATTGCCTTGGATTACTCCAAGGTTTGATTATGATTCTACTATTGATATCTCAATTAATACATTCAACCAATTATTATTTTTTAATCCTTATTTGTGTACAATTATAAATATGAGATCTGATAGATAATAGTTTGATTGTGTAAAATTAGTATTCAAATACATATATTATTCCAAAATTAACATAAAATACATTCAACCAATTGTTAAAAAGATTAATTTTAAACTATAATAAAAAAATCATTTAAACATGCACTTATTGCAAGCTCATGGTCATATTCAATCTATTATTGTCACTCAAACAAGTCAACGGTAGGATCAGCTAATAAAATATAATGAACCATTACACTGAAAGCCTAGACTATTAGTGAATCCACCCACCAGGATCATACACATCCCACCACGCTTTCAAATCCATAGATGCCATGCTTGCTTTGCACAAGTACACAAGATCACCCTCATGTATGAGCTCTGACCGAACACTACAATACCAGTGTACCCCACCCACTCTGTGATTCAAACCCAGGTGGAGGATCTGATACCACATGTAATGAACTATTACACCAAAAGCCTACACTGTTAGTGAATCCGTCCACCAGGATCATAACATCCCACCATGCATCCAAAGCTACAAATGCTAGCCTTGCTTTGCACATGTACATGAGATCACCCTTGTGTATGAGCCCCAGCTGAACCCTGTAATACTGGCATACCCCACCCACTCTATGATTCAAACTTAGATGGAGGATCTGATACCACATGTAATGAACCATTACACCAAAATCCCAGACTATTAGTGAATCCACCCACCAAGATCATAACATCAAATAGGCATATAAAATAGGGAACAAAGATGAAAATTTTCCCTACTAATTATCTAGTTTGGACTATTGGTTTTCATAAGACAAGATTGAATGTAAAATACATTCACGTAATTTATATGTTACCCAAGTATGTAGTAAAATTATTAAAGTAAGTCTATTTTTACAATTTAAAATTACAATTTAATATTTACCTCAATAAAAATGCCTATGTCTATTTCATCTCATAGTAATTGAGGAGTGTATACTTAATCCATCAACTATTCATGTAAACAGGGTCTCTCCTACTTTTCTATAAATTATAAAAGATATATATGGCAAGTTTTTTTTCTTTATTAACCAAGAGTGTATTTAATAGTAATGTACGTGAATTTTGAGATCTGATGTAGGGAAAAATTTAGTTGACCCAATTTTTTATTGGTTAAGCTGATATAGGTATTATAGGAAGTGTCTACCGTGGGTATAGGTCATATAAGTTCTTAAAATTTGAATTTAATGTCATATTATATTTTCCTACCAAATGTGGGATTTTAATTTGTAATTAGTGATAGTGTGGGTTGATGAGATATGCAAATGATGATAACTTTTTGTAAAATGTATTATATATAAGTCCTATATGTGTTTATAGTGGTATTTAAATGTGCATATCATGAAAAGATAATGTAAACCAAGAATCATATAAGTGTAACTATCATGCAACATGCAATGGCCAAAATAGCAAGTAGTTTACATGTTGGAGGTAATATAAAAATTGTAATACATATAGGAAGTGTGAGTGTAAGATTAGGAGGTGAAAATAATAGTTTAAATTGTATAAGGCATAGTTAGGGAGAGAAAAGGATTAAGAGACATATCAAGAACTCTATCCTTGTGGAGAATAAATGTAATGTGAGAATTGATTAGTGCACAAATATAAAGTTAGTTTATTTATTATTGTATAAAAATATTGAGTATCCATTATCATTAATAATTACTATTTATATCCTTATATATTGACATAATATAATATCTTACTCCCTTTGGAGTTCATGAGTTGTTATGCACAATGTGTAGGAAAGTAGAAATAACTCTGCTAACACACAACAAGAGTGGAGATTGATAAAGCTTAGTTTGATAGATTAAAATTTGAATAAGTGTCTAGTGTTTTATGATAAATATTTTTTTATTCATATAACTAGTTAGGTAATATTCAAGTCAATAGTCTATATGTTCAAATTGGTGAAACCCAAGTTTTAATACTTTATCTTTAGGCACAGTCAGAAAGAGGAGAATGGAGTCAGTTTAAAGTGTCATTATAAATGACTCAAAGATGAGTAAGGGATATAATAAATATATGAAATGAATTTAAACACATTAAAAGTCTCAATACTATTGATAAAATGCAAAATACATGGGAAGACTATATACAATCAAAATAATAAATTTTTTGAAATTGCATAGTCATAAAGAAATACCATATAGAGTTCTTAAAAATAGAGTTAAGGATTTAAGGTATTTTGAATGTCATAGGATATTATTTTTCCATGTTTGTGATTATTATAATTAATCTCAAATTACATTAAAAGATCTTAAGGGTTTATTCTATCCTATTTGTTGGCATAATCACGTTGGAGGGGTACATAATTCTATACAACTACATATTGGGAGTGATTTAGTATTGAGAAATGAAAATTGATAGTTTGATAATATGTGTGGGGTAATGGTAGATAAATTTAAAGCCTTATAATATTTTATAAGGTTCAAAATTTCATTCTATCTCATTTATTATCCTCTCATGTAGGTGTAGGACTGAGACAACACATGTTAGGGTTTGAAATTGGAAAATGAGATAACAAGTGATTTAACTAATTAAAAGCCATTAAAATGTTTGTAAAGGTGTATTTATATAGTATGAAGTCAATTTTTAAGGTTTAAAGTTGATTTTTGTGTGTGTGTGTGGTATGGTTTCGTAGTTAGTAGCTTTAAATTAAGCTTAGGAAACCTAATTAGCCATGAGGGTTGTTGAGTTAGGTGTTCTCCAAAGAGAGATAAATTATGAAAGTTTGTGTGGAGATATGTTATGTAGAGGGGTATCTTAATGTGTGTTTTTTTTTGGTTGAGATATTTTTAATTTTCTCATAATAAATAAGTTTGCCTCAAAAAAGGGCTAGTAAAAGGAAGGTGTGAAAGATGGATGAAGAGTTAAGTAAAGAGTTGAAGCTTGAGGTTTGTGTGGAATGGTTGGATGTATGAGATGGGATTTAATTGTGTAGGTAGATGGTGTCATGATTATTTTGTAAGGATAGAATCAATGTAGCTTGTAGACCTATGAAAACACATAAGAAGATTGCCAAAAACTGATCAAGGATAAAGATAAAGAACATAAAAATAGAATATGAACTAAGGAGGTTGATGTTAAAAGGAAATATTATAGAGGTAGTTGATTAGTAAAATGAATTCAATCAAAGAAGGAAGATTAAGTCAATAAAAGGAGGCTTAAGATCCATTGAGTAGGTAAGAGTGAACAAGAAAGACCTAGTAAATACAATGTGATCAAAGAGATAAACACATTGAATATAAAATAATAAAAAGGACAAGGAAATATCAGAGCTAGGTATTTGGTAGAGGTAAGTATGTGTTTCTATCCATATTAGGGAAGCTTGTTAGAACATCTGTATCAAGATATTTAATATATGAATTTAATTTAAACTTACAAAGAAAATACATATAGACTTAATATACATAGAGCATAAGATTAAATCAAAATTTTACCTTTTGATAAGTAAAAGGTGTTGACCTAATAGAGATAGATGTAGTAGCGGATAGGCTAACAACTAGATCTAAAAATGTAAATAATAGTTGTGCAAAATCAAATTCTACAAATGTCAACTATGATGATGAAGGCACCATCACGTCTTAAGACATAAAAATGAAATATAGATTATTCAATTTACATGTAAACTAATTTTTATCTAAATTAAATTTACAAATATAACTTAAATTTAAGATGACATTTATATAAAATATACCTACATCTATGTAGTGGCTGATGTCTGCATACTAAATGTGCATGACAAAAACTCATCACTCAAAATTATATTATCCAAGCCCTTTGAACCACCAACACCATATTCATCAAAAGGTCCACTACACATAGTTCCAAAAGTATTGTAAGGGTGGGGTCAAGTATGCATAGTAGGTGGCATATCTCTAACATCAATTTATGAGAGCCTACTCATATGTTGAATGAGTGTATTACTGAGAAAACTATGTACATGAAGAGCATCTATCTCCATGACCTACTAAACTACATAAGGGATCTTGGTTGTAAGTGAATTTTGGATATGGATCCTTGTAGGGCGATTATGTGCATAAACTGAACCTAGTTGATCCCATGCAGATGCTTTCACTTAGTTCTTAAGCTCACTATAATAAAAATAGTTTAGAATCTCATTGAGGATAAACTCATAATAGAGTTTCCTCAAAAAATATGATGGGACTTAAAGTTTCTTACACATTTTATAATCAAACACCATACACCATCAGTCCCAAAATTTGGTTGTGATTAAATTATGTTGGCATTAATGGATTGGAAAATGTTTAATAGTAACTAGAAATAGTGCATTGGTGGTTGGGTCAATGAGTAAGGCAAAAATGGAGGATTTTGATATGTTTTTTTTTCTTGACCTCAAGTGATAACATTTTTTTAACATAATAATCTAAACAACTATCCTTATATGAAGCCCATTTATCAATTTGACTCGTTATAGAGTCAATTTGACCTAATAATGTCTCTAGGGAATTAGATAGATAGGTGGAATGGGTGCTAATGGAAGTAGGATCCCTCATTCTCCCAATTAATTATTCAATTTCAATTTTATTTTCCATGATGTGGTCAACTAGACTCTTTTTTAACTGCCTAGGGGATGTTTTAGAACTAAGGAGGATTAGATGGAGGATTATGAAGAGGAAAAATGGGGTTCTATGTAGTGTTAGGAGGGTTAGGTATCATAATAGGAGGGTTAGTAGGATAGGTTGTTCAAAATAAATAAATTACAAATTAAATAATGAAAATAACAAAAAATTACTACGTGGCAACATCATCAATAGTAGCTTCCTAGGATGAATTTTGTCAAGGTTTAGCCTCTCACACAAAATGCAATCAGGGAATGGAAACACAGAGGAAACAAAGAAAGATAAAATGAAAAATGAGTAATTTTGCATTTGAGTTTCAATTTTTATTTTTTTAGGTTACACAAGTAATGTGATCATGTTATTAAAAATAATAATAACATGATTGTGTTAATAATGCAATTTCATTATTGTTTTAAATAATTTAATTGTGTTATTTAATAACATGATCATGTTATGGATCAAAAATTACTAAACCATAATTTAAATAACATGTTTGTATTAATTAATTAATGAAATCATGTTATTTAATAATACAATCTCATTATCAAAAATGTCAATAGAATTTTCCCCCAACTCTTTGCACTTACCCAGTCACACAACTATTATTACAAGTCCCAATTGTCATCCAAAAAATGATACATTCTTTGGTACCAATACTACTAGGATACAAATTTATTACTATATACATGAGATTATATCTTTTTCATTTCATGTTAAGGTGACTCAAAGCTATTATTTACCATCCTCCCAAAGTGGGGTATTTCAGTAGGGGTATGAGAACATTTTATTCATAGTTTCTTTAATTTTACACATTATCCAAATTTAGTAGGGGTATGACATGATTGCACATCCTCCACATCATTAACGGTTTCATATTTATTTTGGTCATGTGTTAGAAACATATTCTCCATACTTATTACATACCAAAACTCTTCAGATCTCTTTCACAACATATGACTCAAATATATATTTAGGTTAGTTATATATACAATGGTATTAGAATTATACACAAATTACTTTATTCACACTAGAAATGACATGTGGCATGAATAATGGTTCATTACTTATATTTATTTTAACACTAATTTATCTTCTATATTCTCAAATATATATTTTTACTATACCATATATTTTTATGCATTGATACCCAAGTTGGACTATTATGGATTGTTATTGTGCATTACCCATCTATAATGTTTTGCTCTGTTTGCTTATATTGGAGTGATTAAATCATTTATACTCACTAAGTTTTTAGGTGAGATTTATTACATCACTTATGCTATATTAGGATATATACATATCTTTTTCATATTTAGTATTCTAGTTGAGAAACAATAATCTTTACAATCAAAGAACCACTCTTCCTATTTTGGGTTGGGGGTATGATCACCTCCCAAATCTCCCCACTCCAGGTACAAAACCACCTTTTTTAGAACCAATTTACCACTTTTAACTTCACTCATATTCTTAGAAATAAGATGGATAAGGTTAGAAGTTCCCTTATCTATCCTTTAGTGCTCCAGATCCATTACTACATAACATATAAATGGGGGTATTCTATCCATGGACTTTATTTATTCTACTTTTCATTAATAATCATATATAGATCATTTACACCTATTAATTTTTTCCATACTCTAGATTATAGTATGTAATCAAAATGAAAGATTAAGGATAAATCAAACAAAGACAAGATACATTGTCTACACCATGATATGCATTTTATTTCCCTTTTAACTAGTAATTTCAATTTTTTGTTCATTACTAGATTAAATGGGGGATTTAGATACCCATGTTTGGTAAAAGATTATTTTCATAGTATTTTTTATATATTTTATACTTGTAGACTTCATGACTTAAACATAAACATATTGTGGTGCAGTCTTGTATGGACCTCTTCCATTCCATATTAGTTTAGTTGATTTATCTAGCTTTTGGGCCTATATGTTGTTAAATTATCTTTTATCCAATGTGTTCCTTTGATCCCTACCTACATTTTATATCTTCTCTATGTTTTTATCATCTAGATACCTATGTCTATTTGGGACTCTTTTGTTGAAAGAAATGTCTTGACATGATGGAAGATTCCAAATTTATCTTTGTTTCCTTTTCCATATCCTTCACTTTTTTACCATTCATTTTATCCCACTTTATTCTTCTATATTTGGGTTTTTGTGCATCACCAAATCCTAATTTAAAATAAATAAATCCCTATATATAAATTTTTTATATTCTTATTACACTGACTAAAAATTTGATAAAGCACTTATATAAGTATCAAATACTTTATATTTCAAGCTATAAAATTGCATTATAGTATTTAATTGAATATTTGACGAATCTAAGAGGTCAATCCACTCTTGAATCACTTTTACTAAGGGTTATTATAAGATAAAGATAATATGGTTTCATAGTTACAATTCCACACACATGCCTAGGAGGGAGAACTACATGTTAATAGTCAGGGTTGATAGGGTTAGCTCTACTCACGTGATAACTCATTTTAATCAAGTTACAAGAGGTTCAAGGAAAATAAATTAGGGTTTTGATTATTGGCTAAATCTCCCACACATAATAATATATTTTGAGGTACCAAATGGTTATACAGGTGTTAATGTAGGTTTGAAAGAAATTTAGATGGCCCTATGTATATTTTGGACTAGACACATGTCAATGATAGATGCATGCATTGACACAATTATCATGGCTGAAAATAGTATCCAAAGTGAAAAAAATAATAATAATATACAACTATTACATTTTAGGGTCTAGATACAATTCTACAATGATCCCAAATCACTTTCATATTCTAAATAAGATAATCAAATAAGATATGATCTCTCTATCCCTTAGTTTATTTGTATTTATTGTATTTATTGAGGATGTGGGAATGGTTAAATTACTTTAATTATACTATATATTATTAATTTTTAATATTATCTTATTGTGTTTAAAATAATTTGATTGATTATCTATTTTATTATGAAATCTAAAAAGTGTAAACACACTCACACACACACACACACACACACACACACACATGTAAGTATTTATATATATGTAATACGTATGTATGTATTTATGTATTTACATATAGTGTTGGTGTGTATTTGTGTGTTTTTGTGTACATTGGGGATGATTATCCCACATGTATGAAGATGTTATATTGATGCCTTTACTCCACCTATTGTGGGGAAGTAATTTCCAGATGCATAGTGTGGTTAAGTTATACCTATATTCCAACTATATATGTACATATTCACCTAGTCATAATTTAATGCAATATAAGGCTAATTATAAATACATAATGCTCAGTTTATTCTCTCATATTGATTTTAGTTTTAAATATAATTTATTTTTTTGATCAACTAATATTCGATCTTAGACATTCGCATCAATAGATGGATATTTCATGGTAATAAAGCTCCAGGTACTGGTAACAAAACATTGGCTTTTTTATTTTTTTAAATAATTTAAATATTGAGTTGGTTACTATTTTTTAATCTTTTCAATTATGAAAAAAAATTCAAATTTGTGTATTCATATATAGTTTTTCTCCTCTAACTTTGTTTAACATTATCATTTATATGTGATGATATTAAAGAAATCATATTTAGTTTTTCATGTTTGAATTCTATTTTTTAATTTTTGTCTTAGGCCAATCAAACTTATTCATAGATACCACATCCAACACCTATATGGTTTTCTCTCCCCAATTCTCTAATCAAGGATTCTTGTCACTTTTTTATAAATCTATTATTTGATAAAAATGCCTATTTATTTTCAAACTTGTCTCAAATTGTAAACAATCACTCAAAACCATTTATGGGTTTTATGAATGTCATTTTCAAATTTCTAAATAAATTTAAAATTTTAAAAATCATTAATAATTGAGAAATTTAGCACATTTTTTTTACCATGGTATTAGTCACAGAACAAAATGTTGAGAGTTTTTTGTTATTTTTAATATAAAAATAATATAGTGTAAAAGGGGACAATATCTAGTGGGAGTTTTTTCACTATTTTTATAGAAAAATTATAGTGTTTTTTAATTATTTTCATATAAAAATAAAATTTTAATAGAGATAGTAATGTAAAGGAGATTATTATTATTATTTTGGCATACCTTGTATTTTCACCTGATGAAGATGGAGAGTGAAGCCCAATTTGTTAGGTATATAAACCCCTTCACAAGTAAAAAAATATTGTTCTCATTGATTTTTCCATGTCTTGATTCTATCCCCTTTTAGATTCATTATTGGTAGACCCTGACATCCTCCTTGGATTATTTTACTTATATCATGTGTTACTGAGTTTTAATATCATAAGCACTAATTTATTTTGGATGCATTCTTAGTCGAGTCTAAAGTCTAACATTGATTTTATTGTGTTCTTGAAAAAATTGTAGGCAATTTCTTATTATCTTATGAGAAGTTTTTGTAGGCCCTAAATTCTCTCTTATGTTGACATAGTTTCCTTGGCTTACTTGTTCCACTTTGGTGACCACTACACTGATTGATCTTGTATTCTTGGACATATTTTCATTTAAACGTGACATCCATTCATTGAGCATGTACTATCACTTGTGAAATATTTTTATTATTTAACTTATATGGTATCTTCTCTTAAACATGTCATATTTACTTGAGAGATACCAATAGATGAGGATAGTTTATTCTACACCAATAGTTCTTCTTATAAAGAATAATTATGCCTTATACTAAATGTACATGGACCACTTACTCACATAACATGACCTTATTCCATTTTTATATGGATAGATTATTTTTCCCATTGACCTTTGTCAATACAATGACTAGGATAACTCTTGTGACTATTTCTATGGTCCCTTATTGATGCACATTTCATGAGATCTACACCACCATGTGGAACATGCAAAGTGTCCCTCCACTATCTAGAGCACTCTTCATACTCTTTTTATAGATCCAAATAAGATTTATATTACTCCTCATCCTCATATTTCTATTTTATATTCATATACTATTGTACTCTCTTGTCTTACTTTTATTTCTTGTGATGACACATTCCAGGTGGATAGACCTCTTCCTTCTATCTTACCACCATTAGTGGATAAGATTATGTCTAAACTTAGTTGTCCTCTTGTTCTACATCAATTATTATTTAGGAATTTTCTCTTGTAGTCCATCACATATTTTTTCTTAAAAGGATAATCTCATCTTCACTGACAATGTAATTACACTTAGTGAGAGATTCAATGACACATCTCTTATTATATATATATATATATTCATTTATTGGGTATGCATGTTTCATCTATAGTATCTTCTTCCATTTAGAGATTTGTTGAGCTATTCTCCACACTTCACATGGACATTATTTTAGTGAATGCTTAATTTCATTCTTATGACAAGTCTACATTAGTGGAATTACATTTTTTATTATGCAAAATCTTGCAATACATATGCCACATTTCTTTTCAATACCACATTCAGAGACCTTTGCACTTATACCTTCATCTTCCATTCTATAATGTGTAGAATTTTATTACGTACATAATTTTGTTCCTTTAGAAAAGGGAAGAAACACTATTCTTTATAGATGGAGATTTTACACTCTTTAAGCAGAGGATCTCATTATCAACAATAGTCATCTTACATGTTGTACTTAGAGTATGGAATACTTCAACATAATTTTTGGGTGGAATTATATCCCTATATAATTATTTTATCTCTCTTGTCGAGGAAATTTTTGCTATGTATTTTCTCTTTTTCTCCACTTTATGAGAGTTGTTATGTACTTGGGTTCCTCCTTAGGACTTATTTTTGGGACCCATTTCTTCTACCTATCTAAGTTTTTCTTAAGGTGGGTGGTGTTGGTGTGTATTTTTTTCCTACACTTATATTTTACTTGATTATTTGTCTATGTTTTTCATACATTGGGAAAGTATATCCCATATGTATGAGGATGTTATATTGATGACTTTATTACACCATGCATATTATGGTTGGGTACTCCTATATAAGTACTTATTCACCTAGTTATAATGTAATGTAATGTAATGCAAGGCTAGTTATCAATACATAATGAATCAATTTATACTCTCATATTAATTTTAATCTTTAATATAATTTGTGTGTTTGATCAACGAGTCTTTAATCTTGGACATCCTTATTAATGGATTAATATTTCATGGAGGAATTTAAAATTTAATGGGTTTACCAAGGGAAATATTGGGATGATACAAGGATTTGGAGTTATTAAATATTATGAGGGGATATTTTTATCTTCATACATGGGACCAATGAGATCACAAACCAACTAAGTGGCCTAAGCTAAGATGGATCTATGGAGCATCTAGTTGGTGGTGAGTTTTGGAATAAAAATTTGGTGGTTAAATTTGATTCCCTAAACATCATTAACAACCTCTTAGGCAATGTCAAAAAATATTGGTCCATTAAATAAGAAATTAAAGATGCAATAAGATTACTAAAAAATTGTAAATAGGTCACTCTTTACCATATTTATGAAGGAGATACGGTGGTCAATGAGATGGCTAACATATGAGTTTTTAATAAAATATATGTAGTGTTGAAAAAGGCTTATGATCTAACACCTTAAATTGTTAACATGTTAAATAATGATAGTAGACCTATCATTAACTCCAAGGAGGGGGCTTATTCATATGAAGAGAAAGTTTAATGACTAGAACTAAATTGATGAATCCTAATTTTAATGATACCCTTATGTATTTCAAGTTAAAGGAAAATTTAATGAATAAGGTGAAGCATGTTAACATCAACAACAATAACTTACAAGACACCTTGGTGAAGCATTTGAAGTCATTAGATAAATTGGACTTATTTTTGAATCTAGGAATGAAAAATATAAAATCTATGAGATGGGATATAGACATAATCAAACCAATTTCCTATAATGGAGATAAGTATAATCCCAAAATGTGGCACAAATTGTAAAAGGGAGGCTTGGTAGAGTTTATGAGAGGAATTGTTGAAAATGATGAAAAGGTTTATAAGGAATTTTATCTAAGATGGAACATTTTATAAGAACTAATTTGGGAAGTGATTGTTATGATCTACATTGGTACCAAGGAGTTAAATGACAAATGTAGAAAATAATACCATATGAAGAAGCTATTCAATTCTAAAGTGGACATCATCACTTAAAATAAAGACTTTCAAATGATGGACTTGCCGAAGTACTAACCATATATCTTCCTGTTTATCATGAAGTACATCACATTAG
Source organism: Torreya grandis (assembly GCA_037957365.1). Classification (NCBI taxonomy): domain Eukaryota; kingdom Viridiplantae; phylum Streptophyta; class Pinopsida; order Cupressales; family Taxaceae; genus Torreya; species Torreya grandis. Next base: position 607,620 of record JARHVA010004097.1, on the reverse strand, counting down.
AAGGTAAATTTAATGTTGTATTATCTCACCATTTCCTAATCATGAAGCACTTTAAGGTAGAAAAAATTTGTTTTTCATATTTTTTACTCAAATCTCTCAAGATCTATGTGACTATGTTTCAAACAAATTCTGTTAGCAGCCTTATTCATCATGGTATAACTTTTGTCAATGTTAAGAGATGAGAATACCTGAGGGGGAAGGAGGTGTATATGGTAAAGGAGGATAATGAATAAAACACTAAGAAGGACCCAAAGAAGGCATAAGAAGATGGAGAAGAAAGCCTAAAGTATTGTTTAAAAAAATTGGACAAAACTCATTTTGAAAGCAAACACCCACTGGACTTTCTAACAGAGGATAAAATAGGAAAATTTTAAAACCATGACTCTAAAATACCCAAAATAAAGAGAGAAAATTAGATAAATTAATATAGAGGGAAGGATTATTTGTCACCTCTTAAATAAGATAATAAAATGGTTGAATCTAAGGAGAATAATGGGATGAAATAAATTATGGACATCTATTCAACTCGTAGTCTAAAATGGATAAACTTGGAAGATAAACTAGAACATTAGGGAAATATCATCATGAATAAAATGGAATTTTATAAAGCCTTGAGGTGTGAAGCTTAGACACTAAAAAAGGATTTGGATAATTACATAGATTTTGGTTTCATTCCTTAAACTAGTGGGGTAAAAATATAACTCCCAAGAAGGAAAAAGGGGTGGCAGTGAAACCTTGAAAAGTCATAACTCCTCATAAGAGTAATAATAATAAGACTAGAATTGGTCAAAATAAAGGGAAAAAATGTGTCTTGATATAGGATAAGGAAGTTAAATATTATCCCACAACTCCAAGTAAAAATAAGCATGCATTGGATAAGGAGGGACTAAGTAAACATATAAGAAGATAAGTAACAAAAGTAGAAATCAAAGAGGACGAGTAAAATAATCTTCTAGATACTCTAGTGGATTAATCTAACTATGAAGATTTAGCTAATTAATATTAGACTAAATTTTATATCTATATTATTATATGTTTTTTGTTTATACATAACATGAGACTTAGGAGGTTTTAATGGTTTTTTGTCTTAATTTTATCTACTTTTTGGTTTACTCTAGAAGAATGGATTATTATTTTTGTATTTTAGTCTTGAATACATGTTTTAAGCCATTTGGTTACAAGATCCATGTAAAACCTATACTTTTACCTATCAAATTAAAAAAATAAGAGAAAAAATAGTAAAATAAGATATCCAATGATAGAGAATGTGAAATATAATGAAACAATAATTTGTGAATATTATTTAAAAATGTCATTCAATGTAATACAATTAAATTTAACTTTAATCAAGCATAAAGGAAAATAAAAAATGATTTTGAATTACATCCATTTTAATATAAGAAAATAATCAAATCAAATAAGAATGTGTATCAAAATAATCAAAAGACTAAATAAGTGAAAGATCAAAATTAGTTCTTGTACTAAAGCCAAATGTAAGAAGCACAACCATATTAGATACATAAATATGATTATAAAGATGGTGTCAATATGAATGGTCATGGGAATTTATGAGAAATAACTTCTTGTATTCCTTAAGTGCTTACAATGCAACTATTTTATAAAAAAATGAGACTAATACATTATTAATATAAGTATCACAAATTATTGTGTAAAATTAGAATATGTAAGTTATGAAATAAATACATGACTAATTTGGAAATTTATATTTTTATAAATGTGCTAAAAGGTAAAAGTAATAATATGAATAAATTAGTTTCAAATCATATCTGATGGTCTAAAATAGAGACTATGTAATCAAATGTTGGACTAGATGAGGTCATTGTTAATAAAAAACATTGCTCTATTTGATTCTAGGACAAGGTCATGTTATTCAAACAAGCCTGACCTACACTATAATTTATAATTTAAAATCACATCATTTATGATTTTTCCCTCTATGTTCATTATCTTTGGTGCTATTTCACTTATAGTTATTATTTTTTTATCTAGGTTTGCTTGATTTGCTATGGAAGTTGGTATATCCCTCATTCTTAACTCTAAACCGACATTAGAAGTAAAAAATGCTTTGACTGCAGGATTTTTCTAATGGCACTGAGGAGCAATATGGCCAGGTTTATGACAAATGTAGCAAATAGGCTATTTAGATGGAGGATGAGCAGTGCGACATTTCTTGAGGAAATAGTTAGGAGGAGCATAGGAGTGCTTGTGAGGAAAAGAGCGATGCCATAAAGAAAGATGCTTACAACATTGCTTTTGTTGATTTCTAGGTTGTATAAATGGCTGATAGCTAAAAGGGGTTATTGCAGGGAATGCTGGAGCAATCTGAGATGCTTGATGATTGGTGAGCTTTTGTATGGTTTTAGCTTATGATATTAAGCACATATCTTATTGCTTAGAAAAATCAATTACATTAGAGAGAGAAAGATATTCAATGGTTAGATTCTTAAGATCAATATAAGCAATTACCTTATCAATAAGAATATAAGGCAAAGCATGCAAAAATTTGATCTTAACCTTAGTGGAATAAAAGCTCTTACTTTCATATGCCAATTCTTTGAACTATTTGGCAAAAGCATAAAATTGTTTCAAATCACAAAGCTCCATTTTGAGAAGCCATTTATTTGATTCCAGTTCATGGTTTGTGACTAGAGGTGCAAACTCATTAATAAGTAAATGAAATAAAGTGGTAAGAGGATCAGGCTAGTTATGTACCCTTTCAAACTATTCTGCTTTGGTCATGGAATCTTGCCATTGATTTACAATACCCCAAAAGAATTTAGAAGTAAAATTAGTAGTAACTACTAGATCTAAATGAGAATTAATGGTGATAACTCTCATGGAGTTGCACTATGCTAAAATCTCATTTAAGGGATTTAGCAAATCATCAATATTGAGGTACCAAGGCTATAATTGGGTATGTGTCTTATACATGAGATTAGTATTGGGATGCTTTTTGTTGGGCTAAAAATTAGGATTGAGATCTAATCTGTAGGTTAATTGGCTAACAAAGGATTCTGCCTGTTGATCCTGCTGAGAAAGCCACTCAAGACTTTCATCTAAAGCTACTAGCTTAGAATCAATGGAAGACAATTGGCTTTGTATATTTGTACAGAGGGTTAATTAAGTAGATTTAATTCTAGGCTTAAAAAATGACAAATAGGTGGATTTATACACAAATTTGGATTTTAAAAGCTTAGATTTCTTATATACCTATGAAGCTTTAATAGCCAGAGGTTTGTACATGTTATTTTCTTTTTCAAGGTTTTCTTCAGTTATTTCAATATCTCGACAATTAGATAATTGCTATGGGACAAATGGAGGGAGTTCATATAGTCCTAATTTATATTCATTCATGATTTCTACTATGGATGAGATCTAGGATTTACCAAATTCCATGGTAAGAGATTGATGTTCTGGTAAGCGAGAAAATTCTGGTAAGGGAAATAGGGATGTATAGATAAAATGGCCTACGACAATTTTAAAATGGCTAGGGACTCGATCCAATGACTTTCCCAAAGAATTTTACAATGCAAAGAAACTCAAAAGTGGTAACAAGAAATTCTTACAAACAATTCTTGTAGAACATATATTAAATAATGGCTCTGATACCAATTTTTTTTTTGTCAGTAGATGCCTCTAGTATATCTTTTTCTTTTTCAGTAGATGCCTCCTTCCTTCACAATTCTTTGTTTTAGAAAACCCATGATAGTAGGTAGGGGCTGAATAGCTATGGCTTCACTATATTAATAAACAAATTTTTTACAAACACTTGTTTGAATTTATGATTCTCAGGGTCCTTTGAAAAGGGCAAGAGAAGAGCATAGTCTTAAAACAAGGCTACTAGATTTCTAATGCTTAGAATTTTTTTTATGGAAACTCTAAGGAGAAGAGGGTTATTTATAGTATTTTAGGAGGTCCTACCTAGAATCTTTGTTGAGGCGGTGTCAAGTCCCATCATACTTTACAACTTAAAAGCTAGGCTACAGTGAGATGCTATTGGAGGTGCTGGATGAAGATATCTGGCTTTGTGGGTCCAACTTTGCTTCCACTTCTTTTAACAGGTCATTTTCACTAATTGGTTGGAAAAGAAACCTTATCTAGAATGTGCTAGAAAGATGCCAATGGTGGGGTCCAACTTTGCATGCATGATGGCGAGGGTTGATGTAGAAGTAAGATTCCCATTCTAGCTATCTTCTGATGATCATATGGACAATTGTATCTTGTTCATGATCTTCTTCTTCATGTATACGGTGAGGACCATATCTTGCCACCCATCGGTAAAGGTGTTCATTATGTAAAGACCTAATTTTTATCATCCAAGTCCATAGAGGATACTTTAATAATTTAGTGAACTAGTGAAAAAGGAATTCACTATTTAATCTTTTGATTATTATCACACCAGTGTTCTGATGATAGTTTGCTTGAATTATTGCTGTGAAAGACATTTGTAAATCTTGTCCTACTACATAAGATATTCTTGATCACCTTAGATGCAACCCTTCACGAAGGATTTTCCCTTGGACAAGAATATTTAAGGATGCAAATCCTTGATTATAAATCCTAGTTAGGTTGAGGCCAGGAGCGGGCTGGTGCATTAGTGTAGTAGGTGGATTATGACTAAGCCAATCTACTATTGTATTACCAGTACCTCTAATGTGCTCTATAGAGAATTTAAATTTATTAAAAAAGGCTTGCCATCTACAATATTTACCGTGACCATCTTTCTGACCATGATCTTTTTCTCTAAAGGTTAGAAATCTAGTACAATCTATTTTTACAATGAAATGAGGCAAGTGCAATAGTTTTAACATAAAATTCTCTAAACACTTTTTCATGGCATAGATTTATTTATTAGAAGAAATCCATTTAAGCACATCAGTACTAAACACTCCACTAGAGAATTCATAGACAAATTCTTTATTGTTATGTACACAAATAAGTACTCCTCCCCATGCAGTATTAGAGGCATCAGTATAAACTATCATTTGATTAGATTTTGGAATATATAAATTAGGAAGTAAGACAACTTTGGATTTGATTTTACAGATGTCAGTTATATGTTCTTCCCTCTAATTGAAAGCTTTCTTTTCCTGGAGAAGTTCTTGAAGTAGAAACCTGTCTTCACCAGAGTTAGGATAAAAGCTGATTAGATAGTTTAACAATCCCAAAAAGGCTTGAAGCTTGGGTTTATCTAGGATATCTAGAATACTGATAACCTTTTCTTTGATATGTGGTTGTATTTACAATTTTTTATCTTAGACCACCATTCCAAGAAAGTTACATTCAGTTTTGCATAACTAAATTTTTGTCTCTGCTAGAATAATTCCTAGATTTTGTGCCAGTTCAAAGAATCTGGAGAGATGAGTAAAATGGTCAGTAAGAGATTTTCTAAAACTTAGTATGTTGTCAATGTATACACATAAAAAGTTAGAAGTGCCATGAAATATTTTATCCATATGGGCCTGGTAGAATGTTGGGGCATTCATCAAGCCAAAAGGCATTACTATCCATTGAAAATGGCCAAAAGGGTAGATGAATGCTATCTTTTCTTTGACAGCTTCTTTGACTCTAATTTGATAAAAGCCTGACTTGCAATCAAACTAGGAGAAGTATTTACATGTTTCTACTTTTTCCAATAGATAGCTTTTATCTAGAATGGGATATGGAAATGGATAGGTAATGGCATTTAATGGTCTATAATTAATGACCATTCTTTTCTTACCTCTTTTCTACTCAAAATGTTTGTTGACCATAAATGCATAACAACAGTAGGGAGAAGTTAATTTCTCAATAAAACCATTACTTTCTAGTTCTTTGATCTAGATTTCCATATCGTTATAATCCTATGTTGGTATTGGGATTCTTTTCCCAATCTTCATATGTTTACCTTCAATGACTTTAATATCCATCTTAGGCATAGACTTTAACTAGAATTATTGAGGGTTATCAGAATAGATAGTGGTTTTGATCCTTTCACCTATGTCTTAGATTTTAGCAGGGATTATTATTTCAGGCATTTGAGTCATTAAACTATGAAATTGTTCAATGGAATAAATGAGATGTGGAATCCTAAGCCTTTCATTTTCTATGGTAAACATGATAGTCTTTGTGGTTGAACCATAAGGTGAGTATCTGTCTATAAAGGTACCACCTAGAAGGATGTCAACAAGCATTCTATCTAGGGTAAAGAAATCAGCATGGAAGATTTTATCTTGTATTTGAAGGGTTTGATGATGTTTATATCTATTACAAATGAGACTATTCCCTTGGATATCTAGGCTCTTGTAAGCCATGGTGTCATACAATGTATTCTAGTCATGGATGAGTTCAGATTTAGCAAAGAAGAGAGAAGCTCCTGTATCAATTTGGGCATCTACAAGTCTGCCATTAATGTTTAGAGTAATAAATTGGGCAAACATTCCATTAATCAGCTGTGTTAGATAGGCTGGTTATGGAATTTCTAAGGGAGGAATGCTTATACATACTAGTTTTTGTCTCCCTAGATCTTGAACAAGAGGTTATTCAAGGTAGATGTCCTTTACTTCTTTCTCTACTTCTTACTCTACTTCTTGGAGATTACTGCATTCACCTAGACAATAACCTTGATCTGAGTAGAAAGAGCTTTCTACTTCTTCATCCTCTTCTTTTTCTTATGTGGGCAGCAATGTATCCCACTGTAGCTCTATCTCTGGTGTTGGTATTTCTCTTGGAGAGTCTATGATGCTGAACTTGCTTTTGATCCAAAAGGTGCTTGGCTTGAAAGAGCTCTAGAATTGCAAAGGAGGATGCTGAGGCCTTTGTAATGTCAGAGGTATTTGAGGATTTGAGGGTTGTCTCCCTCTGGTTGATCCTTCTCCTCTAGAGTATCCTCATGTCCTTAGCATTGTGTTTCATTCTAGTAAATCATGGTGATGATGAGACCAAGTACCATGTGATTCTTATGCCAACTGTGAATTATCATGGTACTAAGGTTGGTACCATGGGCATTGCATGTTGGTGAGTAGTTGTTCCAAGTCATCAACTAATGACTCAAGAGCATCTACATCTTCATTGTCTTCTAAGTCTTCTTTGGGGAGATCATGTAGAATTGGGTCATAGATGTCATCCTATAGGTAAAGATCTTCATCAAAATTAATGATATCCCACCACAAGAAGTGGAAAGCTCTTTCTACTCAGATCAAGATTACTATCCAGGTGAATGTAGTAATCTCCAAGAAGTAGAGAAAGAAGTAGAGCAAGGAGTAGAGGACATATACCTTAAACAACCTCTTCTTCAAGATCTACGGAGACATAAATTGGTATGTACAAGCATTCCTCCCTTAAAAATTACATAACCAACCTATCTAACATAGTTGATTAATGGAAAGTTTGCCTAGTTTATTACTTTAGAAATTAATGGCAGACTTGTAGATGCCCAAATTGATATAAGAGCTTTTCTCTCCTTTTCTAAATCTCAACTCATCCATGACTGGAAGACATTAGATGACACCATGGCTTACAAGAGCCTAGATGTCCAAGGGAATAATTTTATTTGTAATAGATATAAACATCATCAAACCCTTTGGATACAAGATAAAATCTTCCATGCTAATTTCTTTACCCTAGATAGAATGCCTATTGACATCCTTCTAGGTGGTGCCTTTATAGATAGATATTCACCTTATGGTTCAACTACAAAGAGTATCATGTTTACCATAGAAAATGAAAGGCTTAGGATTCCACATCTCATATGTGCCACTAAACAATTTCCTAGTTCAATGACTCAAATTCCTAAAATAATAGTCCTTGCTAAAATCCAAGACATAGGTGAAAGAATCAAAACCACTATCTGTTATGATAACCCTTAGTAGTTTTGGATAAAGTCTATGCTCGAGATGGATATTAAAATCATCGAAGGTAAACATATGAAGAGTGGGAAAAGAATCCCAGTACCGGCATAGGATTATAAAGATATGAAACACCAGATCAAAGAACTAGAAAGTAATGGTTTTATTGAGAAATCAACTTCTCCCTACTACGGTTATGCATTTATGGTCAACAAACATTCTGAGCAAAAAAGAGGTAAGAAAATAATGGTCATTAATTATAGAACATTAAATGCCATTACCCAGCCATTTCCATATCACATTCCAGATAAAATCTATCTATTGGAAAAATTAGCAACATGTAAATACTTCTCCTAGTTTGATTACAAGTCAAGATTTTATCGAATTAGAGTCAAAGAAGCTGACAAAGAAAAGATAGCATTCAACTGCCCTTTTGGCCATTTTTAGTGGATAGTAATGCCTTTCAGCTTGATGAATGTTCTAGCATTCTACAAGGCCCATATGGATAAAATATTTCATGGCACATCTAAATTTCTATGTGTATACATTGATGACATACTAATTTTTAGAAATTCTCTTACTGACCATTTTACTCATCTCTACAGATTCCTTGAACTGGCACAAAATGCATGAATTGTTCTAGCAGAGACAAAAATTTAGTTATGCAAAATTGAATGTAACTTTCTTGGAATGGTGGTCCAAGATTCAAAATTGCAAATTCAACCACATATGAAAGAAAAGGTTATCAATTTTCTAGATATCTTAGATAAACCAAAGCGTCAAGCCTTTTTGGGATTATTAAACCATCTAAACATCTTTTATCCTAACTCTAGTGAAGATAGGTTTCTACTTCAAGAACTTCTCCAATAAAAGAAAGCTTTCAATTGGAAGGAAGAACATATAGCTGCTATACGTAAAATCAAATCCAATGTTGTTTTACTTCCTGATATGTATATTGCAAAATCTAATCAAATGATAGTTTATACTGATGCCTCTAATATTGCATGGGGAGGAGTACTTGTTTGTGTACATAACAATAAGGAATTTGTCTGTGAATTCTCTAGTGGAGTTTTTAGTACTGATGTGCTTAAATGGATTTCTTTTGATAAATAAATTTATGCTAAAAAAAATTGTTTAGAGAAGTTTATGTTAAAACTATTGCACTTGCCCCATTTCATTGTAAAAATTGATTGTACTAGATTAATGGCCTTAAGAGAAAAAGATCATGGTCAGAAAGATGGTCACAGTAAATATTGTAGATGGCAAGCCTTTTTTAATCAGTTTAACTTCTCTATAGAGCACATTAGAGGTACTGATAATACAACAATAGATTGGCTTAGTCGTAATCCACCTTCTACACTAATGCACCAACCTGCTCTTGGCTTCAACCTAACTAGGATTTATAATCAAGGATTTCCATCCTTAAATATTCTTATCCAAGGACAAATCCTTCATGAAGGGTTTCATCCAAGGTACTCAAGAATATAATATGCAGTAGGAAAAGATTTTCAAATGTCTTTTACAGCAAAAATTCCATCAAACCATCATCAGAACACTGGTGTGATAATAATCAAAAGATTAAATAGGGAATTCCTTTCTCACTAGTTCACTAAATTATTAAAGCATCCTCTATGGACTTGGATGGTAAAAATCAAGTCTTTACATAATGAACACCTTTACTAATGGGTGGCAAGATATGGTCCTCACCGTATACATGAAGAAGAAGATCATAAATAAGATACAGTTGTCCATATAATCATCAGAAGATAGCTAGAATGGGAATCTTACTTCTCCATCAACCCTTACCATCATGCATGTAAAGCTAGACCCCACCATTGGAATCTTTCTAGCACATTCTAGATAAGGTGTCTTTTCCAACCAATCAGTGAAAATGACCTATTAAAAGAAGCAAAAGTAATGTTGGACCCACAAAGCCAGACGTCTTCAGCTAGTGCCTCCAATAACATCTCACTATAGCCTAGCTTTTACATTGTAAAGTATGATGGGACTTGACACCACTTTGGAAAATATTCTAGGCAAGACCTACCAAAATACTATAAATAAGCCTCTCCTCCTTAGAGTTTCCATCAAAAAATTTCTAATCATTAGAAATTTAGTAGCCTTGTTTTAAGAGTATGCTCTTCTCTTGCCCTTTTCAAATAATCTTGAGAATCAAAAAGTCAAACAAGTGTTTGAAAAAATTTTGTTTATTAATATATGAAGCCATAGTCATTAGGTGCCTACCTACTATCATGGGTTTTCTACAACAAAGAATTGTGAAGGAAGGAGGCATCTACTGATGAAGAAAAAGATTGGTATCAGAGCCATTGTTTAATATATGTTCTACTGGAATTATCTATAAGAATTTCTTGTTACAACTTTTGAGTTTCTCTACTTTGTAAGATTCTTTGGGAAATTTATTGCATTGAGTCCCTGGCTATTTTAAAATTGTCATAGGCCCTTTTAATTCTGCATCCCTATTTCCCTTACCAAAATTTTCTCACCTACCAGAACCTCAATCTCCTACCATGGAATTTGGTAAATCCTAGATCTCATCCATAGTAGAAATCATGAATGAATCTAAATTAGAAAGACTATATGAACTCCCTCCATTTGTCCCAGAGCAATTATTTGATTATCCAAATATTGAAATAACTAAAGAAAATCTTGAAAAAGAAAACAGCATGTACAAACCTATGGCTATTAAAGCTTCACAAGTATATAAGAAATGTAAGCTTCTAAAATCCAAATTTATGTATAAATCCAATTATTTTTCATTTTTTAAGCCTAGAATAAAATCTATTGAATTAACCCTCTATACAAATATACAAAGCCAATTGTCTTCCATTGATTCTAAGCTAGTAGCTTTAGATGAAAGTCTTTAGTGGCTTTCTAAGCAGGATCAACAGGCAAAATCCCCTGTTAGCCAATTAACCTATAGAGTAGATCTCAGTCCTAATTTTAAGCCCAAAAAAAAGTATCCCAATACTACTCTCATGCAAAAGACACATACCCAATTATAGCCTTGGTACCTCAATATTGATGATTTTCTAAATCCCTTAAATGAGATTTCAGCATGGTGCAACTCCATGAGAGTTATCACCATTAATTCTCATTTAGATCTAGCATGTACTACTAGTTTTGCTTCTAAATTATTTTGGGGTATTTTAAATCAATGGTGGGATTCCATGAATGAAGTAGAACAATTTAAAAGGGTACATAACCAACCTGATCCTCTTTCCACTTTATTTCATTTACTTATTAATGAGTTTGCACCTCTAGTCATAAATCATGAATTGGAATCAAATAAATAGCTTCTCAAAATGGAGCTTTGTGATTTGAAAAAAAATGATGCTTTTACCAAATAATTCAAAGAATTGACATATGAAAGTAAGATTTTTTCTTCCACTGAGATTAAGATCAAATTTCTACATGCTTTGCCTTATAATCTTATTGATAAGGTAATTGCTTATATTGATCTTAAGAATCTAGCCATTGAAGATGTTTCTCTCTCTGATGTAATTGATTTTGCTAAGCAATAAGCTATGTGCTTAATATCAGAAGCTAAAACCATACAAAATCTCACAAACCATCAAGCATCCTAGATTGCTCTAGCATTCCCTAAAATAGCCCCTTTTGGTTATCGGCCATTTGTATAGCCTAAAAAGAAATAAAAGAAATGTTGCAAGCATACCTCTTTCTAGTGTCACTCTTTTCCTCACAAGCACTCCTATGCTCCTCCTCAACATTTCCTTAATAATGTCACACTGATCATCCTCCATCTAAGCAACCTATTTTCTACATTTGTCACAAACCTAGCCATATTGCTCCTCAGTGCCATTAGAAAAATCTTGCAGTCAAAGCAATTTTTACTTCCAATGCAATAGCGTGGTGGGATATCATTGATTCTGATGAAGATATTTACCTACAAGATGACATCTATGAACCAATTCTAGATGATCTCCCCATAGAAGACTCAAAAGACAATGAAAATGTAGATGCTCTCGAGTCATTAGCTGATGACTTGGAACAACCACTCTCCAACATGCAACACCCATGGTATTGACCTCATCACCATGATAATACATAGTTGGCATATAAGGCACATGGTACATGGTCTTGTCATCACCATGAAGTGCCAAAATGAGACATAAATCCAAGGACATGAGGATACTCCAAAGGAGAAGGATCAACTAGAGGGGGATAGCCTTCAATGCCTTAAATACCTCCAACATTGCAAAGGCCTCGACATCCTCCTTTGCAATTCTAGAGTTCTTTAAAGCCAAGTGCCTCTTGGATCAAAAACAAGTTCACCAGTACAAACTCTCCAAGAGAAATCCTAGTACCAAATATAGAGCCACAGTGGGATACATTACTACCCATAAAAGAAAAAGAAGACGATGAAGAAGTAGAAAGCTCTTTCTACTCAGATCAAGATTACTATCCAGTTGAATATAGTAATCTCCAAGAAGTAGAGAAAGAAGTAGAGTAAGAAGTAGAGGACATCTACCTTGAACAACCTCTTGTTCAAGATCCAAGGAGATAAAAATTGGTATGTACAAGCATTCCTCCCTTAGAAATTTCACAACTAGCCTATCTAACACAGTTGATTAATGGAAAGTTTACCCAGTTTATTACTCTAGAAATTAATGGTAGACTTGTAGATTCCCAAATTGATACAGGAGCTTCTCTCTCCTTTGTTAAATCTCAACTCATCCATGACTGGAAGACATGGGATGAAATCTAGTTATATACTAGTGTAATCCTAGTGTGATTATGTGATTGAATAAAGAATTTTGAATTTTAAGGTGTAATTAGATAGAAAATAGAATTATTAGGCTATAGGAACTCATAACTGAGAAGAATAGGTGGTTTAATCTCAATGTGCATTTAGATAATTCTAGAAATTTATAAGATCGAAGCCTATATCGAATAAATGAAAATAAAATGTATTTAGATAGTCATATTTTTTGGATTTCTTTTAATTAGGATTTAAAAATGTGTGGGTTGACCCATTAGGGTGATTTTTATTTTGAGAAAAAAGTCATTATTTAGCAAGAGGATGAAATCGATAGATCTAGATAGTACCAACTAGTGGGTCTGAAACCTCAGTTTTGTCTGAGGAGAAAAGATAGCCAAATTTTAATGAGACTAGGATGTTTGGAATGATTAATATAAATAATTGATATCAAATTTACTTCAAGGTATAGAGTCATCCATATAATAGTAGAATAAAAGTTGTTTAAATCAATGGCATTGAGCATAAATTAAGGATGCATAAGGATTGTTATAAAGTGGATTATTTTAGCATTAAATGTTTATTTTAGTAACTATATTCCCCCTTATATTATAGTATTGTAAAAAATTAAATTACTAGAGTAAAAGGAATAAAGTTATATATGAGTTTACCTTTGTTCATTAGGCTTAGATTAAGATCATATGTTGAATTGTGCTTTATGAAAAACTACCATGAAACATGTAAAAATAATTCCTTAATTAGGATATAAATATAAAATTAAAGATAATAAACGTATAGATCAAATAACAATGAATGAATAAAACTTTTCATATACAAAAATCTTTATGTTTATTTGGTGCAAAAGTGGTGACTAGAGAGGGTGGAACCCTTAGATATTTATTTCCATTGAAACAATTGGATTGGAGAATGCATACTCTAATCCTCATAATATGAGAATGTGCTTAATAACCAAATATTAAATTCACTCTATCATCATACAACTCAAGGTAGTATAATAGCTTGTAATCACTATATGAATTTTAATAGATCGCTTTGGTGAAAAACAAGAGTAAGATGATAAATCAACTACTATATACAATATAATATTCATTTTAGTGCAAAACTAGTGAAAAAATACCATGATATGAGTCTAGTGTATATAACATAGATAATTACATGAATTTTCTTTTTTTTCTACAAAAACTAGTGCAAAATTTGAGAAAGAAAGTGATCATGTGCAGTGCACATGTCCCTCAATATGGTATTTGAGTATATTAATTCTAGTAACTACGTAATATTAACTAAATACCTAATTAATAACCTATAATAAATGGCATGCATAATACCTCCAATATGGGAAAAATCTATAATTATATTATTTAAACATATGAAAATAGTTTTTAAGTAACCACTTAAAATTGATCTATATACCAAACATAATTTAGAGATATTTAGAAAATATTATTTTTGACTTATGGGATGAAAACATGTTATTATAAATAACTAAAGCCTATGTTAATGTCCAAATGGTGTGATTTTTTTGGAATACTTTTGGGTAATTATTGAGTATGCTCTATGATAAACTAAGTATTATTGTTTTATATTTGTGTAATGAAATGTTTAATATTATTATCTAAGAAAAGTTATTAAGTATTCTCCCTTATTTGAGGTAAGTTTTGAATCATGTGCAATAACTTATCTCAAAATAAAAGTTTATGTGAATGAGGTTTTAGAAAATATTGAAATCTGGAGTAAAAATGATAACATTAATCATCGCATCATATTGATAATATCAGTAAAATAATAATTCATGATACATATATAGATGATAATACATAATGTCATGCATGCATGCATGTGTGTGTGTGTGTGTGTGTGTGTGTGTGTGTGTGTGTGTGTGTGTGTGTGTGTGTGTGTGTGTGTGTGTGTGTGTGCATGCTAAAAACTATCCACATAGTTAATAAAAGATCAATATGAAGTACATTAAAGTAAGATACAAATACTAAGGGAAGATGCATGATATTGATCATGACATCAACAAAATGGGGAGATGAATGATATCTATTATGGCATAAAAATGGATTAAACAATATAAAACAAGAGTCATGTCAATGATGCACAAACAAGGAGTTCATGTGAAAGCACACAAGACATGGAATAAGACTAAGGGATTTCAAAATAAAATGTTCAAATAGTCATTCATAAACATCTAAATAGATGATAAAACTTAGAGATGAAAATAAGGAAATGTTCAATTGTTGACAAACCAAAGGAATTAATACACATAAAGTATGAAGTAAAGAATCAAACATGATAAACATACATAAATACATGAAATTTATCTACATAATCAATTTTTAACATACTTGCATTAAAAATGTATATATCCAGTAAGATAAAAATTTGAAATTAAGTAAGAAAATATGGAAATATTTACACAACATTTATTTATATTAAGAACATAAGAGATAGCCATAAAGTGATAAAAACTAAGTGAAATATGCCCCATATAAACTTGTTGTGATTAAAATTATTTGTATAATTCATGTGACTATTTTGGATCTAACAAATTAGAGCCTATGTTCACTATGAAAATTTCATTGGGATGTGACAACATAACAATATGTTACCATCTAGAAAAGAGATATTTTGTCTATGCAAAGTTTCTGGGTCTAAGACAATATCACAACCTATAGTTACATCTAAAATTGATAGCATGTATATTATGAAACTTAGTCATGCACACTTTTTAACCATATCTTCTACAAAAATGGTTATAGATAAGTACTACATATAATGAAGCACAAATCAAATAATGTAAATGAACTACATATATTGTTCATATGTTCTAATTTTTTAAAATTTTGAAGTATTTAATTTTTTTATTTTTAAAAATATTTATAGATAAAAAAAGAATATGATAATCAATTACTCCCTCAATATCCTAACAACTAATATGTCATGTATCTAATATAGGAATGATTACCTCTCACAAATGGAAAGTATTATGCCACTATGAAGTATCCGATTTTAACTCAAAATGTAAGAACTGATTTGGCTTTGTAACATAATTGACACTATCATGATGAAAATCTCTTGTATGTTGTGTATATTTTATACCATGGTTATATTAAGGACTATTTATATTCCATTATGTAATATAATAACTTTTTGTGGGTGTTAATTATGTAACACTCATAATGTCATTTGATATCAACATGGGAAGTGCTAGAGCAAAGAGTGGCTTTCTAAAATTTGTGATAATTTTTAATGTTTTAGAATATAATTATAATGTATATCTAAGAATTGTGTAAATAAATACTTATGAAATTTATAATCATATAAAAAATTTTAAGTGAATAATGTCTATGAACCATGTTGATCATCTTGCATATCTAAGTCAATGTACTCTAATTTTGGCACTTCCCTATTTAAAATAGCTATAGGCTGAATTTGAGTAACATTTTTCAAAAATATAATTATGGATTGGCATAATGTCAATGTTAATTGATTACTATTTCATTTTTTTATGACACTACTATATGTTGATTTAAATTTCCATATTGGCTTCCATTTTTTTAAACTGGTGATACCATCGATCTCTCATAGGTTTTTTTTATCTAGATGAATTAATAACCACATGATGAATTATCTTTGGTTTCTTACCAACAATGCCTTGGAATAACCTAGTACTGGTAGAATGTGATCTAGTGGAATGGGGAAAAGGAGAATTATATGTCCCCTTAACAAACATATCAATACCTATATCATCATACTACTCAATCATAGAATTTCACAACAATCAGTATCCCAATGACATCAATTAAGGTGATGATAGTTATAATAAGGTCTATTCATCATTTTCTCCAATAAATGCAATGGATGCTAATGATTTATGGAATGTGTAATAATCCTATATAATGAAATTACTTATATGTTTCAAAACAATGGAATATTAAATAATATAATTAATATAAAAATAATCAGAACAATAATAATAATAATAATAATAATAATAATTGATAAATATGATTGAACCTCTTTGAGGGCACAACCTCCACTATAATGTAATTAGATGTAAATTAAAAATTCAATTATTATAAAATAACCAAGAACTCACATGTATTCTTTAATTATCCATTGTTATCACATAGTCCAACCTTACTAAGAACATAGAGAAATGCAACAAGATAATATGAAAAGTATATAATACACAAGTCAACCACACATATCCCTATACATGTTATATGTTAGGGGAATAACATTCCACTTAACTTTAAAATAAAATTTAACATAATGTTGAATCAACTTTGGATGTTTTTATAGATATTTTTTGCCTCATATGTTGTATTTTCATGATTTATATTCTTTTACTTGATCAAATACTCCATAATCTATCTTGTTTTTATCTTTTTAGTGAATGTGTGAAGGATCTCCTCAGGTTTAAAAATTATTATGACTTCTTCATCTAGTTATAGAAACTTATTATAGGTATAAAATATTTATACAATTAGATTATTCAATAAATATATATTAAATATAGAATGTATAAGAATAAAATGGGGTAGTTGAAGCTTGTATGTCACATTGTTAATTTTTTATAATATTTGATAAAGGCCATAATACTTTAGATAAAGTTTTTTTTTTTTTTTTTGGTTTCTCATATTATTATATGGTTTCAAGTTCAAAAATACATAATACCCTATTTAAAAATTAATCTGGCTATGGTGTTGATGCACTTGTTATTTCATTCAATTTTGTGCCATTTATAAATTCTCTGTCAAACTAGATAGTACATATTATTGATGTTAAGTGTGTTATAAAATTGTTGTAAACTTGGGTTGTACCTTAAAAAATGAATTTATGGATGGGGGATTATAACTACAAATTTCTATAAATTGTGATAGTTTGGAATAGGTATGGAAGGAAGTGTTATACCACCATATTTCTAATAACAGCTAATGAACCCATTGTTCCTATTTTAAGTTTCATAAATATTAATTTAAAATTTAAATTTAAGATATAATAAAAAATGTTTTATAATAATTTATTTAATTAATTAATCTATCTTAATAAAAAATAGATATTAGTAATGTTATTCTTTAGTTATTTCAAATGTTAGTCTTGGAGCCATTTTATCACATCAGTGATCTCTTTCTCATGTAGAGGTTTGAAATCTCAATGGTAATAAAATAGGTGTGTATACATTTACATAATTAACAACCACTCTTAGATTAATTACTGATTGGTATTTTAACTATTTAGTGAAAATCAGGTTTATTTTCCATCATCATTTTTGTTATCATAATGATGGATCATGGTTGGTGATCCAAAGGGTCAAGGTTAAAAAAAAAGATAGTCTTTTCAAAAATATTGAATTAATTGAGATACCCTTATAAGCCTTTTTTATTAAATCTATTTTCCCATCAGATTGAGGATGATGTGAAGAGATATGACTCAAATTTTTACCCAAACATGCAAAGAAATTATTCCAACCATTATTTTTAAATATGCAATCATGGTCACTTATAATGCATCATCTTGGGATTACCGTGCATATTTTGAACTATATTCATAAAATAAATAGTTATTATACTAGATACAAACAAATGTGATAATTTAAAAAAATAACATAATTTGTGAGCCTATCCATAACTCCCATGATGACATTTTTACCTTTAGACCTTGGCAGACTTATAATGAAATCCATGGAAACCTCCTACCACCTCTGGTCAAGGATGGATAAATCACACAAAATATATAGCATCTTAATTGTTTCCCCTTTGTTTTATTAAAAAACCATCCATTCAACCCAAAATTTATGATATCCCCTTGAATCCTTCCCAAAATAATTTTTTCTTGATTATATATTAGGTTTTGACAAATCCTGAGTTCCAACCTATTAGATATGCATGAAGATCCTAAAGGACCTTATTTAAGGATATAATTATTATGTAGGTATAGTATATATTTATACCATAATGTGTTTGCTTTGTACTATATTTTTTTAGAAACACTAGAACCTTATTGAAGATTATGAATTAGAACTTATGTGTATATGAAATTCTCCAATTCTTTTTTTTCCTCTTCTATCAAATCTACTTGCCAAATGGTAATTGCACATAACATTGCCTAAATTGACCCATCCCTCCAAGATAGTGCATCTACTACCACATTTTATTTTCCTTTCTTATAGACTATTTTAAATTCATATCCTAACATTTTAGTCTCCTATTTTTTTTTGTTATTCTGACGATAATCATTTTTCCAAAAAATATTGTATACTATCATGATCAATATTTACCCAAAAATTATTACAACATTTAATTTCTAAGTGGTCTTAACTAAACCTTAACTTACCTTGGTAGTTAATTAAATAATAAATATATTATTATTTATTAACATGAGTTGAAAACCTCATATAAATAAATAATAAAAATAATTTTTTTAATACATACCAATGCTATTAATTGACTTTATATATGGTTGGATCCATTTGTTGCAATGGTCACCTCCTTTCACATTTCACTATAAATAGGGTTTTACCCCTATTGTGAAATATCATGAATTGGAAATTTTATATTTTCATGTGGAAATTTTTTTTGAAGCACTTATGAAGATTTGTTTCAAATAAGTGAGAAGAGGAAGGTTGTATACTGGGTTTCATAAGTTTCTCAATTATAAGAATATCAACATTTATGTATTTTTATTTTTCAAGGTTTTCCTACCTAAATTTTGTGTTATGTGCACAGTTAAATTGGTTATTATTCATATGCTCTGATAATTAAATTCATCTCTAGATCTTCTTTACCATTCAATATATATTTAATATTGGTTTCTTATCATGGTATTAGAGCTAATGTGGTGGAATTTATTGGCAATAAAAAGGTAAATTATCCTAGACCTAATTTCAATTTATTTATCCTATAGAGGAGTTATACCACCTATAGTACAACTTCCTACCTAAATAAATATGTTAAAAAAATTTAGTTCGATGTTGTCTTTGGTGTTATTCTATTGTGTATATCTATTAACAACCAATTATGAGACTGCTAGATCTTCTCCAGAGTCTAAGGAATGCGTTTAAATATTCTAATTTTTGTATAGTAGCTTAGACACAATTATATGGTCCATGTATGGCCTATGCAAGCCAAAAACTTTAAAAACATGTTTTTATTGATCTAGTTTGTATTAATATATAGTTTTTGTCTAAATCCCATTCATTTATGCTTATAGTCCCTCTTACAAAACTACTGAAGCCTATTCTATAAATTATGGGAAATAAAATCAACCAAAAACATCATTATATGGCTTGGTAAAGTGAAAATGTTGACTTCAAAATCAAAAAATTCATTTTGAGGGTTTAATCTACTTCATCTCAAGATTTTAGGAGGATGGGCAATGTTTCAAGCCTTCTAGTGGTCTGAATAATTTTTTGAGCATTCCCCTATTGATGTTGTGTCATTCCTTCTCTAAAACATGCCAAATGTTAGTAATGATTTATTTATTTATTTAATATATTAATATTTTATCAAAATCTTCATTTCAATAGAGACCTATGGTCCCCACCTTCTTTGTCTATTCTTTTAATCCAAAAATTTAAAAAAGTGTAATTTTGATTTACTTTTAAAATTACATGTATGTGTGTGTGTGTGTGTGTGTGTGTGTGTGTGTGTGTGTCTAATTTTAAAAATCAGATAAAAAGGATTAAAATATTTTTTTGTGCATATAAGTCTTCAAATAGGATCCTATAAGGGTATAAAATCTTATTAACATTTTAAATTTTAAGCATTATATATCATTCTTAAAGGGATGTTACAACTTTGCCTAACTTTGTATTAGATAAGTATCAAATACTTAATGGATCAAACTATAATATATATATAAAATACACATTAAAGTGTAATTTATGGCCATAAAGTTATAGAATGTTGTCATCAATAATGATAAATCCTTTTTAGGAATGTATGTTACCCTTGAACATTCAAATTATTTTCATTAAAAATCACAAGAAACCATGTCAATTATCTTTCAAAGTGTTAAGGATGAATTCTTATTACATTTTTATAATCATGAGTATCCTAGTGGTGCTTGGAAACTCCTTCATTTGATAAATGAGGGTTCTCATCTCTCTAAGATTATTAAGTTTATTCTTAAATTACTGACTACACCTATGAAAGGTGTTGAAAAAGTTGTTAATTTTATCTCTAAAATTAAGAATATTAAATCTAAGTTAGACATATTTAACTATAATTTAATTCATTATCCATTTCTTTATTTTATTATTCAGTTGAATATTCATGAAGAGAATCATAATTTTATTTAATTTTTGAATTCAAAGTGCCAAACAAAGAGAGATATCTTTAATGTCAATACTTTGTCTACTCTTATAATTTGATTCTAAAGAGAATGCAACTCATTCACTTATGGATCGTAATCATATTTATGAGAAAAATAAGATCCATAGATCTAACCCTAATTCTTCTAGTGGCTCAAATAAGAATTCAAAATATGGTAATAAGAATCATAAACCTAAGTTTGATGGGAATTGTAGTCTATAAGGTGAATTTGGTCATAGAAGGGAAACTTGTTATTGAAAATAAGATACAGTTCGAAATAAATCTTTTAAAAATAATGAAGGGAAAAAATCTAATCAAAATAAATAAAAAAATTAAAACCCTATTTAGAATAACAATCAAGATTATAATTCAAATGTTATTACTTTATATTTTGCTTTATTTACTTCAAATAAGAATTAATAGATTCTAGACAGTGGTGCATCACACCCCATGACTTTCTTATCTAATATTTTGTATGATTTTAGAGATATCTATGAAAAGGATTTACTTAAGAGATAATTCATTTTTAAAATCAACTAAACAAGGAAAATGAAAATTTGCAAATATTGTTATTAATTATGTTTTCTTTGTACCAAAACTTAATAAAAAAACTACTATTTTGTTCTCAAATTATGATGTTAATTTCATTGTAACATTTCTTAGAGACAAGTGGTTCATTTTAAATCAATCTAATTCTCTAATTGTTAAAAGTGTTCAAAAGAATGGTTTATATATTTTCTCTACTTCTTCTACATGTTTTCTTTCATCACATGGTAAGGATGAATCTCAATTATGGATTGAAATATTAGGATACATTAGTTTTATAAGTTTAAAAGATATGTCTTCTCATAATCTTATTGTTAGACTTCCTTTTATATCTTTTCATGATGAAACTTGAGAGGTTTGATTATGTTGTAAGCAACATACTAGCCCATTTCACGATAATCATGATGTGAATTCCACACATCCTTTGGAATTAATTCATAGTGATGTTACAGGACCTCTTTAAGTTGTATATTTTAATGGTTTTTTTATATGTTGTTACTTTTATATATGATTATATTATAATGATTAGGTCATATTTCATTAAAAATAAATATGAAGCATTGTCTAGATTTAGGGAATATAAATCTATTGTTGGAAATGCTTCTAAATTTGATATTAAGAAATTAAGATCTAATAATGGTGGTGAATGCATTAATAAATATTTTGATTATTTTTGCATTAGTTTTAGTATTGAAATGGAACTAACGACTCCATATTCCCCTCAGTAAAATGGTATTGCTAAAAGGAAAAACCACATCATTATAGTAATGCCTAAAATAATGTTGCATTATGTAAATACTTGTAAGTTCTTATGGGCCCAATCCATGAATAATGTTATAGATATTATAAATAGATTCCTTACCAAATCCTTGCATCCTTTTACTCCTTTATAAATGTGGTCTATAAAGATACCAAAAGTGGCTCATGTTATGATCTTTGATAGATTTGCTTTCATCTTTGATCCTAAATGTAAAGGAAATAAGCTTGATCCTAAAAAAATTCATATATATTTTTAGGTTATGGAGGAAATGCTAAAATATTAAGAGTATATTATCCTTTTAAAAAGGGATCATTGATAATATAAATGTTCTTATTCTTGAAAAATATTTTGTATGAGCCTTATATATAACCTCCTCAATGTTCTTCTTTTGATAAACATGGATATCATTTTTTCCCTTATAAATAAATATGTTGATGCAGGTGTTATGCACACCAAAGCTTAACAAAATAACCATTAATGTTTTAGGATCTCAATGGAGGTAAACTCCACTCTAGGTCATGAGTTGTAGGTGTGTTGTCTTTGACAACCTATTGATAGGATAGATGGTAGGGCATGTAGGTTGTTGACAAGGTTTTTTGGATGGAGGTTTGGTCCCTAAAAATCAATGAATCTCTATGTGAGTTGGATGGATGGTTGTATTCTAATATAAAGTGGGTAGATCTCAAAATAAACTCAAAAAAGAGGGAAGGGTAAGGTAAAAAATAAATCTCTATGATTTTCATAAACTACTTCCCTAGCCAATTTTTATAAGGATAAATGATCTTAGAACCTATGCTTGTAACTAGCAATAATTTGGACACACATAATCAGACATGGCTAAGAAGTCTAAGGAAATAACAATGCAAAAAAATCATAAGCATTAGACAAAGGTTTCTCTTTTTAGGGAAACTATTTCACACTCTTACTTAGGAGATTATGGATCAGGATAGTTAAGTATCTGAGGTAGCATTTTCACACACACAAAAAACTACATCAAAAAAACCACTCATGCACATTCAAAATTATGAATCAATTTTGACTAAATTATACTAGTCAATATATTATACCAATATTTCAATAGTTATTTCACATATATAGATCAGTACATCAATTAGTATAATCAAGAATCCACTCACAGTTATTACACACTAAATATTATTGAAACATACAACCAAGAAGTAACTCTAATTATGTCATGTCCCCTTTTCAGTTGACATGTTTTGAGTTCATGGTTAGCCTATTATGTGACCCTCGTAGGCTAATAGGATGGTTAGAGGGTCTTGATGGAGATTGGCATGGCTTCGTTTAGCAAAATTTGTCCAATTGGATTTCATTTGGGCTCGATTGGACATGTATTGAGGGAGATATTAATATTTGATTGATTTAATCAAATATTAATTATTTGGTCTAATTTTAATTTAGAAACCCTAATTCTAATTTAAGAAAACCCTAATTAGGGCAAGCATATCTTTTGAGGGTATAAGCGTTTCTCATGGAGGCCATTATTGATTATCCATTGATTATTGATTATTGATTTTGAAGAATTTTTTTGTGAAGACTGAGCCAAGGGTTCCAAGATTCCATTTGCATTGGAGAACGTCAACTCTTTAGTGTGTGCAATTTAGAGGTTGTGAAAAATCAGCTGATCTATTACCGATTTGAGAGATAGCTTCATATAAAGGTTGTCACAGTATTTTAGGTCTTTTGAGAGATAACTTCATACAGAAGTTATCATAGTATTCCAGGTATTTATTTCTTTATGTTTTGATTCAAATAAGTTATACAGATAGAGATATTCTGTATTAGACTCATATATATTTAGGTTAGAGGTCCTACAAATAGGGTGTAATTTATTGGTAGTCGTATGAAGCCCGTACAGATCCATACCAGTCAGCTCAGGCACCGACATCGGCAAAGAGAGATCTATAGAGACCGATGTCGGTAGGTTAACAATGCCTAGTTGACCGACGATGGTAGTATAACCGACGTCAACATCTGTGTGTTCACACAAAAAGGCTGAGACCTTCCAAAATTTAGGTTTCATTACTAGATTTGTAAAGGACAAGGGTTTTAAGACTGTATTTTGATATTATTTTATATGAATGACTGAAGACATCTATTGTAACCATCTAGACAAATGATAAGATTAGTGATTTGGCAGTTAAGAGATTTACTGTAGCTTATTGTTTATTTGACTTTATTCTACAAAATTGTATCTTTGTTCAGAGCTATTTGTGTTTAGATATTCCCTATTTGAAGGGGATATTACAGTGGTATCAAAGCTTTCTTAGAGGAAAAAGGAGCCCCTAAGTAAGGGACATCACAGTAGTATTAGAGCTATTGCTTAGAAAAAAGGAGCCCCTAAGTAAGGGACATCACAGTGGTATCTGAGCTAAATCCTGCCATCCTGAGGGTGTGACAATCTTATGCAGCCACAAGAGTTGGGACCACACAGGTATAACACATGTAGTAGAGCCTTGCTTCAAGGTACCCAGCTATTAGAATAATAATGGATTATCATGAGTGACAGATGTGAGGGTAGCCCACCCAGGGGCCACAGGTATGATGTTGATTAGGACACTAGAGAATTCCACCGTGCTATGATGACAGGCCAACAATAGATGAATCAGATAATACAGAGACTCACTACTATGATAGAGAGGATGAATGCACCTGATAGATTGAATAGGGACCAAAGAGATGACAGGAGTGTTATGGTTAATTAGAGACCATAGCAGACCCACTCCAAAACAGCTGATAGATCTACACGTCCTACATTTGTTCAAGAAGAACTAGAGGCACCAACAAAGGAGGAGGTAGGAAATTCCCCATTTGTTGATGTTTACATGGCTGTAAATGATGAGTGGGACTTATTTCCTCCTCATCTTCAAGAGAGGACATCCTTTAATCATTTTGTTCAGTTGAGGGGAGAGCACTACAGATTAGTTAGACAGGACAGGAGGCCTAGAGTTCAATTTAGTGAGCTAAAAAAAGCTACTGGTAAGCTTTCTTTGACTACTTTTGATGCTAATGGCAAGATGACAGCTCAAGCTTGGGTTCATAAGCTTGACACTTTTTTGGCATTGAGACCAATGTCAGAGATAGAGGCCATCAAATATGCCACTTTGCACTTGGATGGAGTAGCACATGATTGGTGGTACCATGGTATGGTAACACTTTAGCATAACCATGTGACAAAGTACTAAGAATTTGTGGATAGATTGGTTGAGTGGTTTGACATGAAAGATCTTGAGGTTTACTTTCAAGATCTGGCACAGTTGAGACAAACAGGTAACGTGGAGTCCTTCATTGGTGAGTTTCAGAGATTAGCAGTCATGGTGCCCAATATTTTTGAGCGTAGATTGGTAGTTCTCTTCATGGAGGGATTGATAGAACCATTGAGAGGTTGGATCAAAGCCTTTGATCCTCCTTCATTACAAGTAGCTACAAAGAAGGTGCATAGTATGGAGATGGCAGCCCCATCCCATAAATTTAACTCCAGAGGTACTTCTTCATCTAGAGACCATAAGTGCTCCAATGCAGATACAGAGAGACCGGATTTCAACATAGATAAATCAGGTGTAAAGAATGATTCAAAGGCCAATCCATCAGCACCACCTTTAGATCATGAGGTGCTTACCGATCTACACAAAAAGAAGCTTTGCTTCTACTACAAAGGTCTATATGATGTCCATCACGATTGTCCTTTGAGGCCTAAGGGTAAGGGGAATCATGTGATGTGGGCATATTATGAGGATTCAAATTTAGAGGATTCTAAATTATAGAATAGTTCTCAGGGGGTAGAGGTAGAGGCTTTAGAACCTAAGGTAGAGGTAGAGTTAGAGCTTCACATGCAAGAGGCACGCCTAACCAACATTCAGTCAGATGAGTCATTCAGACTCCATGGAGTTTTGGCAGGGCAGAAGGTCATCGCCCTTCTTGATACAGGAGCCACCAATAATTTCATAGATGCTAGATTTGTAGAGAAGCATGGACTCACTACCAAAGATTTTGAGGGCATCAGAGTTAAGGTAGCCGATGGTCACACTCTTAGGTGTGAGTGTATGATTAGAGATCTCCCATTGCGCTTGAACAACTATGAGTTCAAGGGTGATTATTATGTGGTGAACATGGGGGATATAGACTTAGTCTTGTGTATGAAGTGGCTTCATTCATTTGAGAAGTTACTCTTCATCTCAAGGACATGGAGGTTCTCTTTGATGTTGATTGGAAGACACATATTCTTAAGGCAATACGGGGCAACAGCTTCAGATATATGTTTTTGCATCAGATGGAGATGCCTACACCACATGACATGATAGAGTGCGATGATGAGTGCACATTGGCACCAACACAAGAGAGATATGAGGATGAGCTCAATTTTGAGGTGAATTCAATTTAGGATTTATCACATGTGGTAGGGACTTAGCTTTTTGTTATAGTCGGGTCATAGGTTGATGATGATATGACTATTTCTAGCCTTCATAATCCAGTTTTAGATATTATTCAGGTAAGGAGTTTGCTCGCTGATTTTCATTTATGGATTGGATGTTGGGGTGCTTATCTTAGTACTAGAGATGATGTGATGCCATTAGATGAGAGTTGGGATGGACATGGCATGGAGTTTGTGTTAATTGACAATGGTGGAGATCATGACTACATTTGGAATCTAGGTGGATTGATTGATCTATCATTTAGTGATTGCTTGAGGGCAAGCAATTTCAAGAGGGGTGGATTGTCATGTCCCCTTTTCAGTTGACATGTTCTGAGTTCATGGTTAGCCTATTATGTGACCCTAGTAGGCTGATAGGATGGTTAGAGGGTCTTGATGGAGATTGTCATGGTTTCATTTAGCAGAATTTGTCCAGTTGGCTTTTGTTTGGGCTCGATTGGACATGTATTGAGGGAGATATTAATATTTGATTGATTTAATCAAATATTAATTATTTGGTCTAATTTTAATTTAGAAACCCTAATTATAATTTAAGAAATCCCTAATTAGGGCAAGCATATCTTTTGAGGGTATAAGGGTTTCTCATGGAGGCCATATTGATTATCCATTGATTATTGATTATTGATTTTGAAGAATTTTTTCTGTGAAGACTGAGCCAAGGGTTCCAAGATTCCATTTACATTGGAAAACGTCAAGTCTTCAGTGTGTGCAATTTAGAGGCTATGAAATATCAGTGGATCTATTGCCAATTTGAGAGATAGCTTCATATAGAGGTTATCATAGTATTTCAGGTCTTTTGAGAGATAACTTCATATAAAAGTTATCATAGTATTCCAAGTATTTATCTCTTTATGTTTTGATTCAAATAAGTTATACAGATAGAGATATTCAGTATTAGAGTCATATATCTTCAGATCAGAGGTCCTTTAAATAGGGTGTAATTTATTGGTAGTCGTGCGAAGCCTATACAGATCCATACCGGTCCGCTCAGGCACTGACATCGGCAGAGAGAGATCTACATAGACCGATGTCGGCAGGTTAACAATGCCCAGTCGACTGACAATGGTAGTATAACTGACGTCGGCATCTGTGTGTTCACACAGAAAGGCCAAGACCTTTCAGAATTTAGGTTTCATTACCAGATTTGCAAAGGACAAGGGTTTTAAGACTATATTTTGATATTATTTTATATAAATGACTGAAGACATCTATTATAACCATCTAGACAAATAATAAGATTAGTGATTTGGCAATTAAGAGATTTACTGTAGCTTATTGTTTATTTGAATTTATTCTATAAAATTGTATCTTTGTTCAGAGCTATTTGTGTTTAGATATTCCCTAATTGAAGGGGATATTATAGTGGTATCAGAGCTTTCTTAGAGGAAAAAGGAGCCCCTAAGTAAGGGACATCACAGTGGTATCAGAGCTGTTGCTTAGAAAAAAGGAGCCCCTAAGTAAGGGACATCACAAATTACATATAAATTGTAAATAAAATACACAAACACATTTTCTAATGATCAAAATTGATGTTACTCCTATATTCAAAATTCTTTGACCAAAATCCAAGTTAGATTATAACTATTTATAAATACTTTAGGAATGGGTCACCTCATCCTCCAAGTTAATTAAAGTTTGTTACATGTGTTTGTCATAGCTTGAGTTATAACTATGGTTAAAAAAGATGTAAGGGTCCAATTATAGTTATTAGTTTCAAATAACCTTTGAAAAATATATGTAATATGTGCATGTGTATAAAGATGGGAAATATTTTCAATTATATCTCAAACTTCACACAAAAATTTAACATATATACATCATTGACAAAATTGTTCATGTATAAAGTCTTAGCCTTTTAAGGCTACATGGTGTGAATGGTTGGGGTAGTGGAAACTAGATCTATAGGTTATTTGTCAAAGATAAGTGTCACTATATCAATATTTTAGAGCCAATGAAATTGTGACTAACCAAAAATAACTATGAATTTCATGTTGTTCATGCCTCTCACTGAGATTGGATCTTTGAAAAGCCCACTTGGGACTCACACCATGAATTCACTTCTGCATGATTGAATGTGGGTGTGTCACTTAGTAGTTCCATATGATATCTGAGTACCTTATAGTCATATTTTGAACATATTTATGCCATATGGTAGTTTATTTTTTGTTCCATGAACTTTGAAAACCCTCCATCAATCTCATAATGTTATATCTTTAGTACATGAGTTAACACGAACCATCAGATCTTGGTGCTTGACCTTTTGACACCCCACAAGGTAGACACTTGTCACTTTTGGGTTCTCTCCTATAAACATGACCATATAATGACTTAGAAGATATATAATAAAGTGATTAAGTATAGAGGTGACACTTAGAAATTTACTATGGATTTGGTCTATTGATCTTGGCAGTAGGGTATTATTTTGGCCATTTTATGCGGGGAATTATTTTGGTGGTTTTTTATCAGATAAAATGTCTAAAAAACAAACTTTTTAAGTATGTACATTTTCTTTGGACAAAATGTTCAAGACACAAATTCCATAGTTGATTTTCGTCAGACAAAATATTTGTAGCTCAAAGCCCTTAACATGTATCATCAAGGAAATTATTTCAGACAAAATATCTGATGCAATTATCCTAAAGAGTTTATTTCATTAGGCAAAATTCATGTGGCAAAAATGTCAAAGGTTATGTTCATCGAGTAAAATGTCCTTGATAATTATCCTGAAGGGTATGTGTAAAAGGTATGAAGGGTCTACTTCATGACAAAAATGCCCAAAGGGTCTACTTCATATGGTACATTTTGGTGGGGAAAGGGATTGAGATAAAAGTACTAAATTTTAAGTCCAATAAGAGAAAGGTTCAACTCAAAAAGGCCAAAGGGTCATTCTATGAGGGAAAATGGACACAACAAAGAGGTCGAAGGGAATTTGGAAAAAAGTTTGAAGGGTATGTGCCATTATGTCTTGACAAGGTTATTTTGGACAAAATGTCTAAAAGTATTCAGTCATCTATAAGAAATAATGTCTTAAATAAAATATCTAAATTATTAGGGGTCAATTATTTTGGGGAAATTATTGCAGACAAAATTTCTGACATAATTATCTCAAAGGGTCATTTCAAAAAGGCCAAAGGGTAGGTCCATAGGGTAAAATGAACATGATAAAAATGTTGAATGGAAATTACAAAAGGTCTAAAGGGTTTATTTTCTATTGAAAATTCCCGAAGGGTCTACTTTGTAGGGAAAAAGTGTATCAACAAGACTTTTCTAGACAAAATGTATCGAGCAAATTATATGAAAACCAAATTCTATTGAATAATGTGTCTAAAACATATATGCTAAAAAAAAAAGTCCACTTGAAAAATCCCACAATAATAAGTTTGAGATAATAAGTCTAAGACAATAAGTATGGAAGAGCTAAGTAGCCTTGAATAAGATAATGGACAAAATACCTGATAAAGACAAATTACATAAGTTCAATAAACATAAGCCTAAAAACATAAGCCCAATAGAATAAGCCCAAAATAATTATAAATATAGTCTATGAAAACATAACAACAATGCCATCTTGCTAATGTATGAAAGGCCAATTGTCACTCCTATCCCATATTTTTGGAAAAAAACACACATAGAAGAGGGTCTCAAAGTGAAGAATGTAATATAAAAAATTTGGTCCCCATTTCCCTAAAGAAAGAGGGGGTGTTGGATACAAAAAATGGTGACTTAGAGGGGGAATACTCCTAAGTATTCAAAAACCCAAAACATCATTTTGTATTCCTTAAATCAATCATGAAATATGTCACAGAAGAATACTTAAATTATAAAGATGAAAGAGACTCCTAGATTAATTCAATATGCCGTCTACTTTCTTGGATCTGTGTGTGTCAAAAGTGTAGTTTATTTAACCCTTACTATGATGAGTTTTTCAAAAGCTTTAATGAGGCTGTAAGTTTCATTCCAATATCTATTAAATTTAAAAATAAGGGAAGCTCAGGCATTGCACTATTACTAACCAAGTGTCTATAGCCCTAATGTAGATACGTTGGGATCCTTCTCTTCTCTTTCTATCATGATGCATGGTATATTGACATTATTTCATCATGAAAGCCTTTAGATTTTCTTTTGATCTTTTGAACTCATTAGTTCTTTCTTTTATTTTTATTCTATTATTAAATGGAAAAGAAAAGAGTTGGAACCCTAGTGAGCTAATATAATTATAGAACAAATCATTACTCGAACATCTTTTCCAGCCACACCTATACCCAAAATTATCACTCCCAAAAAGCATTTAATGTGGTGAGTGCATTTGATCTGATAAAATAAGAAAATCTTCTCAATTTATATGAAGTAATATAATAACAACTTTCACATTCATGGTAAAAGTATTCAATTTTGATACCATCTAGAATGATCCATGATTACCTACCTTCATCCTAATGACTAAAAAACATGGAAATATACCTAGCCTATAAACTAGTCCCAAAAGTGCCTATTCTCTTTTTACTTTTCCCCCTTTCTAAAAGTCATAAGCTCAATTGGTTAGGATTTTAACTTGGTTATAGTTAGAGCAAACACAATTTTGATCATCAAAGAAAGCAAAGGATAACTAATCTAAGAAAGAAAGAAACTTAACTAAGAGAACACAAAAATATAATCTAGAAAACATAAAATCTAATCTAGAAAGCATGATATCTAATCTATGAGACAAAAATAGTAAAATTAGGAAAGATTAATCTAGAAAGAAATAAGTTTAATCAAATCCTATGTTTATGATCATCTATCCCTAATTATTTAGTAACAACAATAGATGACACAACCCTAAAGTAGTGCTTCAAGAACTATCTGTTGACTAGATATGTAAGCTCATTGCCTTGGAGGTCCTTCAGATGAAATACATTATCTATCATGATCTCCAAAATATGATATAGTCCAATCCATAGTGGGGAAAACTTATCATGTTTTCCTTTCTTTTCATGGGCTTTATCCCAAAGTAGTAATAGATCCAAAATTATGAAAGATTTAACCTTTGATCTCTTGTAAAACCACCTCTTGACCACATTCTAGTTCATTTTGAACATTTGTAAGGCTTCAATCCTTGAATATTCCATTTCTATTATGTCCACCATGGATCATACATATCACTTGGTTCCATGTAGTTTCATGAACTAATAAGTGGGTAAATTGAACATAATTTGAAAAATAGGCTTCCATCCATATATCAATAGATAAGATGAAGATTTAATGGATTGCTTGTGTCTAGTCTAGTCTACCCAGAGAGTGTAATTCAATAGATTATGCAAATCCTTAGGCTTGTCCCATATTAATTTTTTAAATGCATCAATTATATTTTGTTCATTCCCTTAGTCCATTTCCCTAGGGATAATAATTAGAAGCTGACCTAATAATAATATGGTTTTCATGTGCCTAGTAAATAAATTATACTAATATGAAAGTTGGTCCATTATCACAAACCAAATAAATGAGTATGCCAAATCTATTTGTTATGTATTCCTCTATGAAGTAGATCACATCTTGTATTCTATAGTTCTTTGTGGCTATGGCTTTGATCCATCTAGTGCAATATTATGTGGCATTAAGAATGAATTTACGCCCTATTGAGGAATTTGGGTTGATAACACCAATGAATTATAATCCCCACTAAGAAAATGGCCTTCCTTCAACAAATAGTTATAAAGACATTGTTGTGGGTAGTTTCCTCTTGGCTAGAGCTTGGCATTCATGGCATTTTATGACATGAGTATGAGAATCTTTGACTATTATTGGACAATAGTAGCCCATTGTTAAGATGTTATGGGATATGGTATTTCCAAAAACATGACCACTACCTATTTTCTAATCTAAGTTGTCTAAAATTTATTTAGTTTCCTCTACAGAGACACACCTAAGATAAATACCTTGATAATTTATTATTTTCACGAATCCCTTCTTGATCATGTAATGAGTAGCTCTGACCCTCAAAACCATTCTCCTCTCATTATTGAGCTTCAGGGAACAAGTTCCTATAAGTAAGTAATATATCATATCCGTATACCAGTCTTATTTAGATACTTGAACTTCACATACATCTTCAATGATGATGCATGGATCTAGTTTAGTCATAACTTAAACAATTCATTAACTTCTAATGATATTTTTTGGCTTGATCTTTATTTTAAATTCTTGCAATTTGGCCATCCATTTTCCTTGACATTCTCCTAGCTCATTCTGTGACATGGTGAGCTTGACCTTAAGATAAAGTATAATGGTGATGGTTTTATTATTTCAAATGTAATGCCAAAATTTATTTACTACCTTACTAAGGGAAAAAATATTTTTGTCGACTATGGAGCATCTGAGTTCTGCATCTTTCAAATTTGTGCACATAAACACAATTAGATGCTTAATTTCATCCTTCTTATGTATAATGATAGAAACAATCAAATGCTCTAAAGTGAATAAACACAAGTAGAAACATTTCATAAAATTTGGACTAATTAATATTATAGCATATGAAATTGCATCTTTAATATCCTGGAAGGACTTTCGGGCTTTAACTATCCATTCTATTTTGGCATCCTACTTGAGTATGGTTTTTGGAAGTAAAATGATTTTTGAAAATCCTAAGAAGAAATCCATTATAAAGTTAATCTTTTCAAAGAATTATTTGAGTTCCATATTACTATTTCATCGATGAATTTTCAAAATTGCCTAAATTCTATCTAGATCAATGGTGATCCCATCATTGGTGATGATGTGAACCAAAATCTTATCTTCAGTCACTCTAAATATACTCTTCTTTGGGTTTAATGAAAATATAATCCTTATATATCTCTTTAAAATGGATTATAGTTGACTTATCTGGTCTTTTAAATTCTCTAGAAATATCGTAAGATCATCCATGTAGATGATTATAGATTTTCCTATCGGTCCTTTGAATACATGATCCATGGCTCATTAAAAGGCTTCTCCTACATTTATTATCCCAAATTACATCATTTTATGTGTGTAAGTTCCCCATTTCATGGTAAATTTTTTTTTCATTTTATCCTTAGGTTGCACCAACACCTGATTATAGCCTAAAAATCAATCCAAAAAGGACATCATTTTAGAACCACTTACTATTTGTATTACCTCATCCAAAGAAGATAGAGGATAATTGTCCTTTTTAGAGTCCTTATTAAAGTTCCTAAAACCTACACATAGTCTAATCTCACCATTCTTCTTTCTTACTAGGACCAAATTGGCCACCCAAGTTAAATGTCTTACTAGAAAGATGATTTTTACTCTTAAAATCTTATCCACTTCTCTTTGAATGAGAGTCTCCATAATAGGACTGACTAGTCTCTACCTCTATATGAATGGATTGTGATCTATTTTTAAGGTAATAATATGAGTAATGACTTATGGTTCGAACACCTTTAAGTCATCATATGTCTAGGTAATGACATCCTTATATTGAATGATTAGATACTTCACTCATTGTCATTATTATGGGGTACAATTGAGATTGATATTAACATAGCATTGGTTATGCTTATATCCTATATTTTCCCTTCTAAAGTCTAATTCATTGACTTTGGGATACCTATGTTTTTGAGCTTGAGCGTTTATATTGAATGATCCTTCCAAAGAGACCAACCTAGCTAGAATATAATTCTCTTTGAGATAGAGAATGCCTTCTTTGTCTGCTTCCTCTTGATAGAGGTGATTAATGCCCTTGTCATCAATGATTTAGGATTTGAATTCCCCTAAATTAGCTAAAAACTAAATAACCTACTAGTCATCATCAAAGACCTAGAAATTTTCTACATTATCTATCATAGAAGGACACAATAATAATTTAATAGAGAACCTTTTTACTTTAGATTTTTGTAATGGTTCTAAATTAGCTATAGTAGAACTAATGAATGAATAGTTTGATTTTTCTCTCTAAGATGTGATACTATGTTGAAATCTTCAAAGCTTTCAATCAAGTCCCATGCTCTATGCTTGTATCTATTTAAATAAGATAGCTTACATTGGTATATTTTTTTAATTTGATTGACCACCAACATTGAATCACCAAATATTGATAATTACTTCACATTACTCTTGAGTGCAAAGTATAATTCCTAAATTAGACACTCATACTCAACTCTATTGTTAGTTCATGAAAATTGTAACCTGTAGGCTACCAAGAACCTTTTACCCTGTGGATTAATCTACTCGATTCCCATGCTTGATCAAACCATCATGGTGTAAAGTCCATAGTTTATTTGAACCTTTAGGTTTCAACTTCTATACTTGAATATATGTAGTAAAGTATAAATTTTGAGACTAGGTGACTCATAATTTACCTCTTCAATCCTGACATTTTTTTTTATAATGGGATACTTCATTCTCAACTCTCTATCAATTTTGATTTGATTTGCAATTTTGTTCCATAGAAACCATATATGAGAGAAGTTTATAGAGAGATATCCATTGAGTGTTTTACACCAATCCTTGCTTAGAAATTTTCTTTAGCCTTTAAGTTTGTATACCATGAAAATATCATAGATCATCTAGACTCATGGTTTAGATGTAACATGGATGCACACATTGGTCAATTCTCCAACTAATAGTACTATTATTTTGTCCAATTGTGAAACTATTATCTTTGAAGGACTCAGAGTGAGACTTATATTTTTACATATGGATGTGGGCATGAAAATTTTAAATGTTTGAAAATAAATGAAAAAATTGTGAATATTCTTATTGAATGCTTAGATAGTTAGCAAGAAGGGTGGAACTTCTAACTCACTTTTATAGATGATGTTGGTATCAACAACTTTCACTTTTTCTGTAGAAGTTTTAGTTCTTTACATAGGATATTTTATAGTAATTGACTTCCATAGAATCCCCATACATTTAATGATTTGAGCTAATTAATGCAGATTTATATTCACCTTGATCTTTTCATATCATCTATAATGTTGTATCCTCCTTTACTTAGTTCTTTCTTACTCTGTAGCTGATCATTCCAATTTGGAGGGGGTGGATTATTGTATTCCTTAAGATTAGGAAGAATCACCATGGTATTTTGAGGAGTTGATGTTGTAAGTGGTTTCTTATTCCT
This sequence comes from Torreya grandis, assembly GCA_037957365.1. Taxonomy (NCBI): domain Eukaryota; kingdom Viridiplantae; phylum Streptophyta; class Pinopsida; order Cupressales; family Taxaceae; genus Torreya; species Torreya grandis. The sequence goes on along the minus strand of JARHVA010004097.1, from coordinate 571,840 downwards.
TATATTTTATGCACCTCTTTGGAACTACTAGAAAGCATTAACTTAGTCCATGTTGTGTTCTAGTTCATTATCATCTTTACTTAGGAAAGGAAACTTGTGAGTTTTAAAGCACATGGTAGTGATGGAAGAGACAAGATTCAAATGATGTTAAGATGGATTATGCATCTGATCTTGTCTAACCATCTCTCTTTGACATATTTTAAATGTTGTGCAAAATTCAATGCAATTAAGTTCAACATGCTCAAAAGTATTGTGAATTTTACACCAATTAGGAAGAGTTGTTTTTGCTATGTTGATCTCTGGTAAATTTTTAAGATACTCCATATTATTCAAAATAATGCTGAATGGTCTATTATATCTTTTTAATCCAAAATTTTGATTACCAATTGGGCCATTGAAATTTTCCGTCTTCCTTTTGATATTCAACAAACCATTGCTCAAATTTTGAACCATATTCTGAATAGAATCAAGTTCTACCATTGTAGAGTTTGTACCTTATAAAAAATTTGTGGGAAATGTAGATAATTTTTTATTTAATTTATAACCATTGTAATTCATATGCTTTTCTAGAAGTTAAAATTTGGTTGCATTGTTTGCATCATAAAAGGCAGTGTATATAGCTGGTTATGATTGACTGTTGGGACAATATGCCTCACATGTAGAATTGGATTAAATGTGGGAAATCCATTAATGACATTAGGAATTATAGAAATATGAGGATTGATTTTATTATCTATATTAAAAGCCTCTTCATCTGGTAATGTCAAATTATTGACCACATCTACTCTTTTTAGGAACACGATAATGATCGGGTTCAGGGTGTTCTTATACATTTTCAATGTTAATGGTTTGTCTAGTTTATATCTTGGGATCAATAAATTTTACATCTTTTGGAACCTTGAATTGAAAGAATGAATGGGATCATTAGGTTATCTACTCATTTTAATGAGGTATTGGTGAACCAAACTAGGATTGGTAACATGTATAAACTACACAAGAAAAGTTTCTTAACATTCATCCTAAGAAGTGATGTAATTTTCCATTAGATTTATATACCAATCATGAGCAAAACCATTAAATTAAAAAGGAATAATCTCCATACAACATCCTCATGAATAAAATTTATTATCCTTAATGAAACTTGAAAATATATAATATGTTTCTTTGTTTTCATTGCACCTGAAGGAGAAAAGGATGGTAGGTACTTCTAAGGATTGCTAGGTAAATCATGCACATCTCTTAGGAAATTAAAAAAAAAATTAACTAACCATGACTAAACCATTGGTTGATTAACAATTAAAGGATTTTTTACTAGAGAATGAGTCCTAAGAATTGGATTATTTTGAACTAGGGCTATTGGCATAGTTCTAGGTCTCCTATGATTTGTCAAGGGTGAGACTAGAAAACTAGCTTGAGAATTAGATCTACTCACTCTCATTAGTGACTCCAATGCAACTTGTTTCATGAAAATTTTACTTATTTTATATTTAATAAATATGCCAAACTCAAAATAAGGTTGAAACTGGTAGAACCTAGATTTGTTGTGCATGCATGAATCCAAATGATTATTGATACTCCTCTTTTTCTAGGTAGGATGACTTGAAGGTAAGAAATGAATCTAGAAAAGGGTGGATTACTAAGATAAAGGGGTGGACTACCTATAATGATCTAGATAAAAGAAATAAAAACTTCCTTTGAAGTTATCAACCCATACTTTTATAACACTTAAGTTCTGATAAAATAAAAATATATGCTTTCATGAAATAATGGAAGGTACTAAAATCAAATACAAAAAATGCTTGAAAAAAAACAAGTGATTTTGAATAAAATTGTAATAAATGATGGAATACTAATGATAAATCACTCAAAATTTATTCACAAAATAAGTTAGAGTTCTATGATAAACAAAAACTCATAAACTAAGATTTGGGTATGGGGAGATGGGTCAAATTAGCTTACTATTATAAAATGACTCATAGTGACCGTCAGTGGTTAGGTGACCATCGATGGTTGTTAACCATCAATGGTTAGGTAAGTATGTTAGTGGTTAGGTAAGACTATTAGTGGTTACTATTATATTTGTTTGTGGAGAAGTCTATTGGGGAGGTTATAAAGAGGTTATAAGAGTGGTGTTTAGGTTCAATGTTAGTTATGAGATAGAAATTAATGCTCAAAGGTATCTAGTTTAGGGATTGGGTATTTTGGTGAGTGATAATGGTTTATGGGTGGTTTTGGGTAGGAGGTGAAAGGTTTTGATCTATATAACTCCAAGATAGTAAAATGGGATGAAAGGGAAATAAAGGGGAATGACATAAGTAATGAAACAAATAGAGCTAATTACTGAATCTTGATAAAAAAGTATAGATACTTATATTTTAGGTGTTGTTAATTTAATGAATTCTAGTTTAGGATAAAATTTATTATGGATCTTAGAGCAATATGAATAGAGTAAGAGTACCTTGGCTCAAGATAGTGAGTTACAAAATCATCCTGAGCCCTTGACCTAGTTCATGGTTTGTTGGGAAGCTTCTTAGATTTTCTTGAGAGTTATATTCTCTTACCCTTGAATGATGATGATCTCAACCTTCTCCTCATCTCTTAATATAGAGAAAAATATGTTTGAAATGAATATTATAAAAAAGATTTTAACAAAAAGTCTAACCAATAGTCTAATCGTACATTGATAATGTGAATAAAAGACTAAAATTAGATAGTTGTTAATCAATGAGTGACTTATAGTTGATTTATAGTTGATCTATTTGATCATGAAAGAGTTTAAGTAACCAATGGTATTTTGGGTCAACCATCAATTGTTGAGGGCTGACCATTAGTAGTCAAGGGGATATAGTCAAAATTGGCTACTCTACTAAAGACTGGTGGTTAATTCCTTGGGAAATTGTTTGAGGTTAATAATGGGAGAACTGGTAAATAATCTAACCCAAATGAGGACAATGGGTGGTTTAAAGGTTAATTAGACATATTAAACTATAATTTATGGTTTTATAGAATCTAAATTTTTCCCTTTTTTATTACGTAGTTTGTATTAACAAGCTGTAAAACAAAAAAATGAAAGGTTGCTTGGATGTCCCAAGTATGGGAGGATGTGTTCCCACTCAAATTGGGAATTAATGAGGTGAAATAGAGTTGGTTGTGGGTTTTAAAATTGGATATGTGGGTTTTAAGTTTGGTTGGGTGAGTAGTTAAATGTGAATATGTGAACAAAATGAGAATAAGTGAGATATCATAGATCGTACATAGACTAGGTTAGTGGTAAAATAAGATTGGACTAGAAAGACATGTGAGAGGGTAATGAGGTGATATAATTAGGCATATCTGATATGGATTACTCCTATAAATTCAATTATCCTAGGAAAGGTTGATTATCCATAGGTATCCAAAAACTAGATGTGATCTTGAGAAAACAAAAATTATTGTAACTGTTAAGATGATAAAGGGTGGTGCTCTGAGGCACCTAAATATTCAGTGAGCAAAAGTAACACAAGTTTTTTCAAATATTGAAAGGTAATAAATGTGGTCAAAATTACTAAGGTAAGGTTAATTTACAAAAATAAAAGTGATGGTAAAGGTACCATGGTGTGTCCATCACAAACAGAGGCACACAAGTGGACTGAATGACCAAAAGGTAAACTAGGTAGGTAAGTGCATTATTGGATTAGGTGTTACTTTGGGAAAAGGAAATTGTAGGATGGGAAACCCCTATATAGTTTGATCATTGATGGTCAAGGTTGACCATCAATAGTTAGCTAGTGACCATTGATGGTCAAGAGGAAACCCTAAAAGGGTGACCATTAAAGGTCAACTAAGGATTTATTTACTTATTTGAAAATATCAACCCGTGAAACTTTCCATTATAATTTGTATAAATGATAATGATTTAGATTTTTTAGTCTCATGCTAGCTATGTTAGGTGGGTTTAAGCAAGGTTGAGCATTGAGTTAGAGGTTTATTAAGGGAGGCCAAGGGAGAGGAGATCTAGTGAGGATGTAGTGAGGTAGGGGTTGAGTATGGAGCTGAGTGGTGGTGGTGGTTTTGAGGGATCCACCATGATAGAGGACACATAATGAGGTATGGTATGCCTTAAATTTTGTTTGTTATTTTTCTTATTTATTATGTGGGTGGGTAGTCATTAAAAATTGGGGGGGTTTGAGTTTGAGGTATGAAATTGTTAGAGGATTGGAAAAAGGTTGATGTAGTGAAGGTAGTAAAGGGTTTTAGTGGTTTTAGGCATGATTTTAATTTTTGTGTTAATTTTTGTTAAGTATTGGTGGGTTAGGGATAGGGTTTAGTCATTGGTGATCACCACACAATGACCATCAGTGGTCATTATAGACCATTATTAGTTGATAAGTGACCATTAAATGATTGATGAGTGGATCATCAGTGGTCCGCCACCTTAACCATCAGTGGATGAGGGTTGATTGGTGACGATCCCATAAAGACCTATCACCGATTAACATTTTACCATTGGAAGTTAGTATAAGGTTAGGGAATGGGGTAGAGAAGGGTAGGGGTTAGGGATGGGTGAAGGTAGGGGTTAGGGATGGGTGAAGATAGGATAGGCTAAAAGGTAAGACTAGGTAGAAGTAGGTAAGGGTTTGGTTAGGCCTTAAAAATTGGTTAAGGTAGAAGTGAGTACAGTTAGGGTTAAGAGATAAAATACGTAGGTCATGGTTGAAGGGTAAGGAAAACTAAGGGGATACATTTTAACCTTATAGGTGAGGGAATAATTTGAAGATGTAAGACCAAGTGCCATAGCTTCTAGATAAGGTACACAAGGATATGATGGACAAATAGTGGGAACATATGATATTAGTGGGTCTAAGAGATATGATATTTTATCAACACATGTCAAGATACATGATGATGATGGTAGTCCTCATGCAAAGATATGACCTAGCTACTAACACTTTCTTGCTACTGACTAGAAAGATTAGCATCTTATGAGAGGAAATTCACTAAATTTTGTGGCTATTGATATGGTGTGAACTAATAGATCATATTGACATCAAGGAATGAGATGTGTATATAGATAATTTTTTTGGTGTGGACTTTATTCATGTGAGGTAGTAATGGGAGGGTTCAATTATGCACCTATGTATACATGGATAGGAGAGTGAGATGACTTTTCATTATGATGATGATAGAAATTACTTGTTATGAACTTATAGATTCTAGTAGTTGTAACTTTCTCTTTTTATTGATAGGATTTCTTATTAACATGTTGATAGACTAAATAGTGTTTGCTTGGGCCCCAATTTTATTAGTAAAGATTATCAAGAGCTCTAGGGATACTAGGTACATACACAATATGGAACTCACATCAAGTTATTTTTATAGAGCTAGGAATATAAGCACATTAGGGTGATTTGACTAGGTGGATTGTCATGACAGACATGGGACTAGGTGGACTTCAAAGTTAGACTCATGATGTGGAGAGGTGATTATGCACTTATCACACTAGGGGGAGTAGTATGATATTTAGAGTGGTATAGGGATATGTTGGAGGCACTAGTTGATGGGGAGGTTATCTACAGACCATATACTAGATTCCCAACATGGGTGAGTTATGCTAGGTAGATCATATCACTATAGACTTAAATGTGGATATATGGGAGATAGGAGCATGAGGTGGAGATCATCCCATTCAATATGGTTAAGAGATATTTCAAGGTTGTTTAAGGTGTCCTTGGTTCTTTCTTAAGGTATAGGAGAGAGGATGTTAGGGCACCAATACATCTACCATAGATTTAGGATATAGAGATTGACCATGAGGATCTGCTAATGGCCACATCTCCTTATGATGCAAGGGTTATGTAGGAGTAAATTATATGGTTTCAAGTGCATTATGAAGTGGTAGTGTTTGGAGGACATAGTGTATAACATGCTCCTAATGTAGACATGGTGGAGTAGGGTGAGGACCAAAGAGATGTGGATGACCCTAATAGGTAGACACTAATTATAGAGAGAGATCAATTGAGGGTGGAATTATCCATATCATAGGCATCTCTAGTAGTGGTGAATATAGAGAGAGATGTAATATAAGGCCAGGTGGATATCCTTATGTAGGAGAAATATACAACATGAGCATATCTAGCTTTGGTGATATAAGAGAGGGATACCCTGATATGGGAAGGAGGGAAAGAACCTACACTTGTAAGACCATCAAGGAACATCTCTATGGTGAGGTATGTGGCCATGGTCAAGGATCTTATATACTATAAGGAACTAGTCTTTAGATACCTTCTAGATGAGTCATAATATATTGAGTACGTGGCAACTTGCGGGAGCTCACTGTATTAAACTGGGTTAGTGGGTAGCATATATGGTTGAAAAGATAGATCTTATTAATGGATAGGCTCTAGGGACTAGTAGTGACCCTCTACCTTAGACTCCTATGAGATGCCTAGTTTGATGTATTATATGATTTTGATACCAACCTATGAGCTTATGTAGGGAGATGTAAACATTTTTGTGAGAGATATGGACATTATTATGATATATGATTATTTATGATTATGAGCTTATTGATGTGATTATGGGTTATGGAGTTGTTTATGGCGATGTCTATTTATTTGATGTTCATGATGTGATGATGTTTTTTATGATATGATCATCATGTTATGATTATCATTTTTCTTATTATTACATGCATGATTAACTAGATGTTATAAATGTGGATGTTTTAAATTAATAAATTTATGTACCCCTTTTATCTAGATATAAATGTGATGGATGACATATGTGATGACTGATTGGTTTATAAATGGTTGTAAATGTGATAAATGATGATGATTAATGATATGTGATCGGTTATTTAGATAGATGAGATGACTTTTGATATATAAGGTGGTTATTTTAATAAAATGTTTTTATGGTTAAAAAACATAAAAAAATAAGGTATAAGTAAATCACAAAACAAAACCTAAAATTTTGATTTAAATTTTGTTTGATGAATTTTATTTAATTAGATAAAGGTATTTTCATCTTAAAAACACATAGATTAAGTTTGGATAGCAAAACCACATGTGATAAAAGTTAAGTAAGATTAAACAATCAAAAAGAGAAATGTCTTAATGACTGGAGCAATAAGTAGGTATGAGAAAGAGGAAGGACACACAATGATCTTTCATTGGTGAAGACCAAAAAAAAATTAATTTAATATTAGCTTATGAATATAAGCCCTACACATTCTTTGCATCAACATTCATTGGTTGGTTAAAAAGATTCTTGATCACACAGTATCGAGTAAGCTCAAAATCCCTTATTTTATATAGGGTATAAAAGGGATATGGATGATAAAGGAACTTTAATGTGAGGTAATATTGCCTTTTTTAGGTTTCCAAAGAGATAGTATAAACAAACCTATGTCATAGATGGTGTAGACTGATTTATGTGGGAAGTCTACTCATGAAAGTTGATTATGACTTCCAAATAATGCGTCTTTTGATATTTTGTTGTTGCTTTGAGAGGTTGGGGAAGTTGATCAACATGAGAATATTCCAAGAAATTTGTTACTTTGATAAACATTTTACTTAGCGATCCCTCAAGGGAGTGATCTAAGTTCCTAATATTTTTTTAAGGTCTTTTGATAGCTATCATTCAAGAGGAAGTCTACTTTATATTGAATAATTTTTATTAGTTTTGGTAGTTGTCCCTCAAGGGAGAAGTTTTCTAATGTTAGAGATGACCCATAAGATATATGAATTTTAATTCTTTTGATTTTTATGACATAGAGGTTGAAATAGTGGGTGAGAGGATTGTTTGAGAGATAATGACAATGGTATTCCATCTTATTAAGGACAAAAAGTATCCATGAGAAGAATGCCATGTGTAGAATTGTGGTACCAATATTTAGGATTAAGGCTACAATTATGATGGATAATGTGTTGGTAATATGACTGTCATTGATGTCAAAAGCGAGATTATTATAATTAAGGATGGCATTGATGTTCAAGGATAAGTATGGTGATTTGAGGATGTAAAGGAATCATCAGAGGTCAAGGATGATTGGAGTGATTGTGTTCATGATTAGAACTCATTTGGTTCTTCATTTTTTCCATCTAGACATTTGGGTCTATAGAGGAAAATTTGAGTAGGTAGTTTGTTGATTTCACCATTGCCACATGTTGACAAGTCTAGGGGAGTTGTACATATGGTTGTAATCAAATTAGTCTGTAGTTGTTATGTACCATATTTTAAGTAATGTAATGAAGTGTGATATAATATATGAAGATGAAAAGTTTGATACTCATATAAATTCACTAAGTTTCTATACTTAGCCAAATTTGTGAAAGGGTTAAAGCATATCCAAGTAAGCATGTTGATGAGGTCAACATTCACACACATGGAGGTGTTAGGATAAAATGATCATATGAGTTTTTAATCTTTGTGCCAAGGTTATATGTTCTAAATCTTAGGTCATGCAATGTAGCACAACAAAATATATGCATGAGCAAAGTTGGGCTTCCAAGCATTTTAACAATGTTTTCCAACACTTTGTCAAATATGCAAATGGCAAGAAAAAGTTGAATAGGCATTTTTATGATGTCATGTCTTTCATGTATGAATTTCTATAGATTATATGTATATATGGATGGAATACCCTATGTGAGATGATCTTATGCACTCAATCACTAGTCATGTAATGAAGTGCATCAAAAGTTATGCAAGAATAAAGTTGGTTTTCTAGGCAGTTCTAAGCATAGTTAGCTCTGTGGTAAAAGAATTTGAGTGAAAATATTAGTGGAATTATATATTTCACATGAAAATTATTAAGAGATGGACATATGGGTTTATTCATTATCATGTCTAGTTTATATAGTCCAAATTTTAGTACAAGCGGATGACCAATGAAATATATACAAAGGTACAAAGTTAGTCTTCTAGGCATATTGAGATGGTCCCCATACATAGTAAAATTTTCACAAGGTAAAGTTTGATCTTGTTATAAGATATAATGTTTATCTCTTAATTATACATTGAAGATATAATTATGTGTAATAAAGTTAATATGTCAAAGGCACTTATGATTGAAATTACCACTGACACGTGTCACAATCGTGAAACTTGAACAGTAAATATATGGTGTGGTTATAAGGCAAATATTCAATGATCAATGTGAGGATACCAAGTGTCTCAATAATGAGAACTAATATCAATATGTATAAGGCACGTGCTAAATCCAAGTGTCACATTCTTTAGAGCTAAGTAGAGATAAATATTAAGCTTTTCAGAAGATCAAATGCTGAGTAGATGATCACGCAAAGAAGAACCAACAGAGGGAGACAGTCAATGGGATAATTTTTTCAACATTTAAGACCATAGAGCCAAGTTAAATACTGAGCTTGTTTGATGATATTTATGAAGAATATTCATTCTAAAGACTTAGGATGTAATGAGACGAGAATAAGTTGTCAATGTTTAACCATAGATAGAGATAACATTCATGTAACTATGAATATCTAATGATATGTGGAAGATCAGATCACAAATATCAATGGATGCATTTTAAATGTTGAAATGTTAAAGTTAAAAAGCATACAAGGATCCAGTAGAGTGCATAAGACTATCAGAGATTGATCTAACAAACACATTTTAAATTTGATCAGATTGAATGAAGATCAACAGATCATGGCACCAAAATTTAGATCAATGGTTGATATTTAAATATATGATCATCCTAATAGTCAGTTGATGGAACATGTAGGAACTTGTATTTAATTCATAAATTACAATTTAAAGAATGATATTGATTACAGTGATCGATAAAAATTATGAAATATGGTATGTACATTAAAAATAGAGTCCATTATATGATATAAATAGTAATGAGACCAAGAATCATAGTAGTGGAGCATGAGTTCAAGACATGGGAAAATTATAGTTAAAGATAGGAAGTAATGTCCAATAAAACTAAGCATGATGTGTTAGCAAACTAGTGTGAACACAAATGACATACAAACCCTAGATCAATTCCTTATATATATATATATATATATATATATATATATATATATATATATATATATATATATATATATATATATATATATATATATATATCTGTGTGTGTGTGTGTGACCTAGGATATTGGAAAACACTACTAGAAGTGTGTCATATAGAATAATATAGAGACACAGAGGTAGAAGCCCAGAGAGTATAAGCCAATACTATTAAATTGTGTCAAATATAGAAATATAAGAGATACATAACCAAAAGAGAAGAAAAGATAAGAGAAGAGGCTATAAAGAGAGATGAAATGTGTTGAATATATATATATATATATATATATATATATATATAGACATAAATCAAGGGGTAGAATGAAAGAGTATAGAGATATAATGTGTAGAGTATGAGAAGCTACAGACCATACTTATAATAGAGAATTGAGATTCGATTATTTTATGAATCTATATTATAATTTATAATTTTAGCTCCATATAGATTTGATTTATGAGTTCCATCAAATAATATTAGTGGGTGCTCACTTAGGGAGTGGGTGCTTCCTTAGAGTTGGTGCTCTTAAATCAAAGGGTTGGTGCTTCCATAGAGTTGGTTCTCTTAAATCAAGGGACTGATGTCTCCTTAGGGTTGGTGCCCTTAAATGTGTCACCAATGAGATTTTGACTATGAGGATAGAATATAATAGTATATTCTAGAAACTATTATCATCATGGTTTTTACCATATTAGGTATTCCATTTATACATATGGTGTTGTGTTTTTTATGTGTGATATCTACCTATATGTTTTAATTTGCATATCTATTCTAGTTTTCTTTAAAGGGATTTAAAAATGACTAATTTATTCAATATACTAATTCACCTACCCTCTCAATATATACTTATGTTCCAATAATTGGTATCAAAGCCCTAGCTCCTTAGAAGAAGCTTAATCAGCTTAGGTAGATCTTGGATGGCAAACACAAATGGCTAGTCAAGAAGTTTCTTCCTCAAATAAGGAACCTCTCTTTGATGGATCTAACTATGAATTTTATTGAATAAGAATGGAATCATATTTAGCTTCATTAGGTTTTTATGTATGGATGTCATATGTAAATGGATATACATCCCCTGCTACAAATCCTACTAATAAGGGTTCAAAAAAGGCATATGAGAGCAATGTTAAGGAAAAGAATGTTATTCTATGTGGATTTCCTTAATCAGAGTTTATCAAAGTGATGCATTGTCAAAATTCACAATATATATAGAAAAAATTAAATATCATCTATGAAGGTGATGATAAGAAAAGCATACCAAGCTACAAGCATACAGAGCTATGTTTAAAAGTCTTAAAGTGAATGAAGAAGAGAAAACTGAAAACTACCTTCTTAGAGTAGATGAAATAGTCAAATCAATCAAAGGGTTTCGAGAAGAGATGAAATAATCAATCATTGTAAAAAAATGTCCTAAGATATCTACCATCAAGGTATGACTCTAAAATATCTACAATAGGGGAAGTAAGAGATCTGGATAAACTCATTATTGATGGGTTTCATGAAACCTTCACTATCTATGAGATGAGAATGGGAGGAATAGATAATTCCAAGAGAGAAGCTACATTCAAAGAATCCAAGAAAGTAAAATAATAATCAATTACATTTAGATCTAAATATGTTGATGAAGAATAAGCCAACTTTATTATAATATTAAAAAGATGGTTTGGAAAGTACAAAGGTAAGTTACCCTTTAAATGCTTTAACTATGGTAAGGTAGGACATTTTATTGCTAAATTCCCTTATGACAAAAAAGATAACTCTAAGCAAGATGAGGGTGGTAAAAGGATGAAGCTCCATTATTCCAATAAGAATAATTTATTTAAAAACAATAAAAACTTATATATAAGAGAAGACATTGATTCATTGGATGAGTGTGATATCTCAGATGATGACCATGATTGCACCTTTGTGGCTGAGGGAAATGAATCTATACTCATAACATTAGGATCAACTTATATAGATCTATAAAAAGAAGAAGTTAAAGAATATGATGAATAAGAGAAAAGAAAGTGGATCTAGAGTGTGAGCTCATCTATGCTCTAGATGAAATTGGCATGCTAATAAAATATAACTCAAGGCAGAAGAAGCTTGGATAAAAATAAATTAAAAAACTATCCAAAGCTCTTGAAAAGTATGATAAGATGGTAGTTATCCTAAAGACCCAAGTTGAAGAGGCTAAAATAATAGAATATGTTGTCAAACTTGAACTATAAACTAAATTTCATGAATGCATGAAGTTAGAAGTAGAGATAGTGGCTTTGATTAAAGAAATTGAGAAAGCCAAAGTACAATTATGCAAAGGCATAAATTTGATAGGAGGATCAGACATTCTTGATGAATTGATCAACTCTCGAAACACTTCAAAATAGATATATGGTCTAGATTAAGAAAAAGGAAAAGTCCCATAACTAGTACATCTGCTAACCTATATGACAACTTCAAAACAAAAGGAGGATCAAGATCAAAGAAAGAGAAATCGTGTAAGGATAAAAAGATAGATACAAGAATTTTTGATGTAAGGAAAGATAAAGAAGAAAAAATACTGAGAAAATGAATAAGAAAAATGGTTCCATCTTTAAAAACTCAATAAATATGTAGAAGACAAAGGTATATAATATAGATTGTTACACAAGAGTGTGAGACTTGAAGAAACCAAATTTAAGAAGAATTGCCCATCTCGCACAAAGATAAGATATGACAAAGTATTATTCATTGTTATATGGTTATTTATATAGATGTAATTAGTTTGTTCATAAGATTAGTGAATGTATAATTTTATTTGAAAGGAGAACAAACTTTGTAAGAAAAAAATCATTTACACCTTTCTTAGATACAAACATAATATGTTATAATTGTAATTATTTTGGTTACATAGATAAACATCATATAGAAATATTTGTAATGGCAAAGATAAAAAGTGTAAATAAAGGAATGCATCTTAGTGTGAACAAAGGTTCACAAATCTCTGAAAAAGGGAAAAATAAGACATATAAGAAACCTAAGGATGTATGGAAAGTGAAATATCAAGCTATGATGGAGAATGTTATAGAGCTTGGACAATGTCAATATTTCTCATTGTCTACTGATGTGGAGAATGAAAAGACAAAGCTCAAAGTAAAGCCCAAGGTGTTATCTAAGGATATTTTTAAAGTGTTTATAGATTAAAGTGAATATCCTACTATTGTTTAGCAAGTTTTATGCATAAACATCAATTTTCTATTACTAGTGATAAGATTCTAAACTGTCAGGATGATTAAACACATGAAAAGGTATGTCATGAATCCATGTTTTCTCTATGTATTGTTTATCCAATCCTAAAAGAAATGGAGAACATTATAGTTGATGAAAATGTTACCTTTCTTAAGACTACTAAGAAGAACAAGAACCATAAGTACAAGATGACCAAGGAGGAGAAGGAATGTGAGGAGTTATGAGCAACTCCTAATTTTGCATTGTTCGAAGACATTGTGAAATAGTGTGTCTGTATCTATGATTCATAAGATAATCCTTTCAATGGAGAAGCAAGTGATGCTATGGTATTCTTTAGAAGATTCTATATGGCAAGAATTGAGTGCCCCTATTTGGATTTGGTATGTCAAGATGAGAAAAAAATTGTGTATGTAGTGTCTATAGGGATAGAATGAGTGTTTTCTTATGACCTAATGATTCATCTCATAAATATGGTCACTAGGTTTAGATGAAGATAAATGAGATAAGAAATGATTCATTTTTTCTCTCAAACATTATAGAGTTTCTTAGTTAAACACTAATGGTTAAATCTAGGGTATAGAAAGCCAAGTTTCCCAAAGGTGTGGAAGCTAAAATATTGGTGTAGAAGAGTGCGATGGTTATCTCATATATTTAAATAAGTATCAAAGGTTGGTATAAGGGTTCAAATGCAATAAACCCTTGACATTGTGTATCATGGGTTGTGCAATGAGTTGGGCCACCAAACTTGGAGAACATGTGTAAAATAATGATATACAAGTGTTAAATCAAGTTATGGTGTGCTATAGGCAATACCTTGGTGAAAAGGTATGTGGATTTCAACTTATGTATCTTTTTTTGAAGTGTACCTCTTTTTAGTAACCTAGCAGAGGTTACAAGGTATGAGAATACCTTATGAAAAGTAGATGTTCTTAAAGGGCCAAGCTTGGGAAGATGTAAAATGGAATTAGGAGTTGATAACTCAGATATAATGAATGGATTAAGGAGTTATGCATGATGATAAGGGGAACATATGTGAAATGATTCAATCATGATTGAAGATATTGTGATGTTTGCTAAAAATGAGAACTCAATTAGGTTTTGATGATGACTTGATCAAACCAAGTTCGGTGCTTTGAAAATGTATTAAATCCTCATAAATAAATAAAGGGAAGCTTTCTAATTAATCAGGTCTTAAGATTAGAGGACTATGTAGTTGAATATGGGACATAAATTGGGAGTGGTAGATCTTACATCACATCATTAGATAATAGTGATAGGACATGTGTCCAAGGGGAGAATTATAGAGTATTTGTTAATCTCTAGAAGAAGAGAGAAAAGGCAACTCATGTATGCATATATTTGAAAATTTCAAATAAGCTTATGGTTGAAGATTCTTGGACAAACTCTTTTATTTGATAAATAGGGAGAAATAGTGAGAAAGAGTCCCATTACCATTAATTTCAAAGGTGAGAAGAAGTAGAAATGCTCTCTATAAAAGATTAGATAAAAAGTGCAAATGCTAAATAAGATCATAGCATGTGTCGAAGTTGTGTCTAGGAAAATGTGTCATTGCTTAAGTGGGAGTAAGTTTGTTATGATTACATTTAGTTCATACTCATAAGAAGCTAATAAAAGTAATGCTAGAGGCATATAATATTAGAAGACTAGAGAATTTGGTTTGCCATCAATGACAAAGGGGTAAATTATTGGTAATATGATTGTCATTAATGTCAAAAGGGAGATTATTGACATTAAGGATGTTGTTGATGTTCGGGGCTGAGTTTGGTGATTTGAGGATGTGTAAAGAATCTTATTAGACATCAAAGATGATTGGAGTGATTGTATGCATGAGTGAAATTCATCTAGTTCATTTTATTTATCTAGACATTTTGGGTAGATAGAGGAAAATATAAGTAGGTAGTTTGTTGATGTCACTATTACCACACTTGGATGAGTCTAGGGGATTTGGTCATATGGTTTTAATCACATTAATCCCTAGTTTTGATGCACTAGTTTTGAATTCATGCGATGAATCACAGTAGAATACATGAGCATGAAAAGCTAGATATTTAGATATATTTCACTAAGCTTCTATACTTAGCAAAATTTGAAAAAGGGTTCAAGTAGAGCCAAGTAAGCATCTTGATGAGTTCAAAATTCACACATATGGAAGTGTTAGGACAAAATGAGCTTATTCATTTTTTAATCTTTGTGCATAGGTTTTATGCATTAAATCTCAGATCACATCATATAGCATGATAAAAGATATTCATGAGAAAATTCGGGCTCCTAAGAATTTTGATAGTGTTTTCTCAGACTTAGTCAAAATTGAGTAGGAATTTTTATGATGTCATATATTTCACATATGAAGGTTTATAGAGTAGATGTTTATATGGATGGAATCCCCTATATGAGAGGATCTTATGTGCTAAATTATAAGTCATGTGATGAAGTGCATCAAAAGTTATCAAAGAAGAAAGTTAGCCTTCCACCTAGTTCTAAGCATAGTTAGATCTATGGTAGAAGAATCTAAGGGAGAATATTAATGGAATTATATATAGCATGCACAAAGGATTCAAGAGGAAATGAGCATATGGTTTTTTTAATTGTCATTCCTAGTTTATATGGTCCAAATTTAAGAATAGGTAGATGAGAGAAGTAAAGCATATGAATGTACAAAGTTATCCTTCCAAGCATATTGAGATGGTCCCCATAAATAGTCAAATATATATAAGGTAAATTTCATTCTTGTTAGAATATGTAACGATTAAGACTTAATCATGTGTTGAAGATCCATTGACTTGTAGTGAATTTAATATGTCAAAGGCACTTGTGCGTGAGCATGTTAGTGATAAGTGTCACAATCATGGAGATAGAATATTGAATTTATGGTGCAGTTCAAAGTCAAATAGTTAATGATCAACATGAGGATGCCAAGTCTCTCAATATCAAGAACTAACAACAATGTATAGAAGGCATGTACTAATGCCAAGTGTCACATTATCAAGAGCTAAGTAGAGATAAAGATTGAGCTTGTCAAAAAATTAAATGATGAGTAGATGATTATGTAAATAATATCTAACGGACCAAGTGGACTCAATGGGACCAAGTGATTGACCTTTAATGAGACAAAGGCAAGTTAAAGATTGATCTTGCTTGAAGAGATCAATAGATAAAATTCATTCCAAAGATCGAGGATACAATGAGATGAGGAGAAGTGGTCAATGTTTAACCATATGTAGAGATAACATTCATGTAGTTATGAATATCTAATGGCACATGGAAGCACAGATCAGAAAGATCAGTGAACACATTTTAAAGGTTAAAATATTAAATTTAGGAAGCATACAAGGATCAAATAGAGTTCATAAGCCTATTAGAGATTAATATAAAAAATGAATTTTAAAGTTGAGTAGATTAAATGAGGATCATCAGATCATGGTGCCAAACTTAAGATCAATGATCAGCATTTAAAGATATGATCATCCTAACAATCAAGTGGTAGAGCATGCAAGAACATGAAGTTAAGCCATAAATTATGATATAGATAATGAGATTGATTATAGTAATCAATTAAATTTATGAATTATGGCATGTGTATCAAACCTAGAGTATATCATATGCTATAAATAGTAATGAGACCAAGGATCACAATGGTAGAACATGAGTTCAAGATGCAATAAACTTGTAGTTAAAAATAGGAACTGAATTCTAATATAGTTGGGCATGATGTGTTAGCAAACTAGTCTAAAAAGAGATTAGATACAAATGTGAGATCAATTGATTATACATATATCATCTAGGTTATAGTCATTAGTTGTTGGAAATGTGTCATAAAGAAGAATATAGAGACACAGAGGTATAAATTGAAAGAGTATGAGTTGGTGATATAAAATTGTGTCAAATAGAGAAATATAAGAGAAGAGAAGAGAATAAAAGAGAAGAGATGAGGTTATAGAGAGAGAGATAAAGTGTGTCTAATAGAGATATATATAGACACAGAGATAGAGAGGTAGAGTGAAAGAGTGGAGAGATAATGTGTAGAGTTTGAGTAGTTATAGACCAAACTTGTGACAAAAAATTGAGACTAGATTATTTTGTGAATCTATATTATAATTTAAATTTGTAGCTCCATATAGATATGATTTATGGGTTCCATTAGATAAGATGAATGGGTGCTCAGTTAGGGAGTGGGTGTTTCCTTATAGTTAGTGCTCTTAAATCAAGGAGTTGGTGCTCTTAAATTAAGGGATTGGTGTCTCTTTAAGTTTGGTGCCCTTAAATGTGTATTCAGTGAGATTTTAACTATGAGACTAGATTAGAATAGTAGATTCTCATAATTATTCTCAGTATGGTTTTTACCATATTGGGTTTTCCACATATACATATGGTGTTATGTTTTTTTGTGTGTGTGATCTCTACATATATGTTTTAATCTGCATATCCATTATAGTTTGTTTTTAGAAAGTATTTAAAAGGGGCTGATTTACCCTCCTTCTAATTAGATAGTTATGTTCCAACATAATCACATGATTTTGTGTTTTAATCAATATTCCTCAAAGTGAAGGGATGAAGGTGAAAATATCATAAATAAGAGATGAGATCAAGTTAAAAACAAGGTGAGTTTGATATTATTTAACAAAATAAATTATCTAGATGTGAATCATTGATAGTTTAGGTTTTGGTTTCCCCTCAAGAGAGGATAACCAGTAAGCTTCTAATCCATACTTATGTGAAATGATATAAGGTCCAAGCCAATTGAAAGTAAACTTACCCCATTTGCTTTTCTCCATATTGGTTACATGTTAATTCTAATTTAATATGAGGTCTCCAATGTTTAATTGTCATTCTTTAAGGTTTTTTTATAAGATAACTTCATTCATTCTAGATAGACATGAATATGGTTAATCGTGACCAACCTGTGCTCATCAAGTAGCTCAAGTTGGGCTAAACTATCCTAATAATAATCACCCTCAGAAATGATATCCTATAGGGAGATGTGATGAGATGGAATTTTTAATTTGAGAGGAAAGACAACCTATACTCTACAAACAAGAGAGAAATGGGTATCACCTGTAGGGGTTTGAATGCTAGTATGATATGCCCATAAGGGAAAAGTGATGTGTAAATTCCAATCTTGATTAGATGCATTAACTATTTTAGTTAGCATGTTGTTAAGGGTTTTTTTATATAATATTTAACCTATACATTATCTTATTGATGATAGGGTGAGGATAAAATTAATTTAATGCCAAACACATCACAAATACCTTGGAATTTTTAATTCTTAATGGATTTACCATTATTGGTGATAATCTTATGATGAACACTAAAATGATGATAATGTGATGGTTAATAAAATGGATAATTTTTTTGGCTTTGTTTGATATGAGAGGAATAAGATCCACCCATTTGGTGAAATATTCTATCATATTGATGATAGAATGATGTCATTTCAAATAATGGGCATTCAAGTCTCCCATATACAACATTAGTTTGGAGATTGGGAGGCTCAAATGGAATAATGGTTCTAATATTGGAATCATAACTAAGATTTTGGTCAAGGTGTCCATACTCTTGGGGAATAAAGAAGGCATATAAGGTGAAGAGGTAATATTACCCAAGTGAAAGATGTTGGAATGTCAATTTCAAGGGGTTCTTCATGGGGATTTGGGTAGAAAGGTTGGATGAGCTAGTCGAGGCTTGGTTGATGGAAGAGTGGAGTCATCTTTGGTTGGTGAAGGTTTGGTTGATGGAAGAAGAAGAACATCATTCAACTAGTATAACATGTTGCATGATGTGAGAGGACATAGGTTAGATTATATGGTAACGACATAACCCTCATGCTCCAAATTGATGAACAAATGTAAGGTATATGGCAAACAATTTCATCAAATGGATCCAAGGTCATTCAAGTATAACATTGTACTAGAACTCACCTTATACTATTTATAAGAGTTCAATAAGCATGTAAGTTCTTTAAAAAATGTCAAAGATTATAGTTCCTAGGTTTTTTTCCATAGTGTCATTAAAGAATGGAACACTGTTGTGGTTGCCAACATAATGTTCTCTAGAAATTTTAGCCAGTAATATGCATGAGAGGAGATAACGTTGATGTTATCTCCTTTATTAATCATAACCCTCTTGATGTAGGTTTGTTTGATGTATGTAGTAATGAAGATAGAGGATCTGGATCATGGGAATGAATAGAGGGTATTTTTGAATCCTTAAAGCTAACAAGGGTAGAAAGTTGAAGAGCTCTAACAAAGGTTGATAGAGATTGTGGATCTTCTAGTTAAACCTATATGCACTGCAAAGCCTCTATCATGACCTAGTAGTGATGTGGTGAGGTCTTGATTAGTTCATATAAATTCATCTTCACCAATGTTTGGTGAAGTAGCTTTATAAATACTATTTGGATTGACTTGGAAGGGTTGGATTAGGAGGCACCCAAGATGGACACCTTGGGCTTGGGTAAAGGTGAAGGTGTTTGGGTTTGGTTGTGTTATTGGGTGGTGAAGGAAGGGTATGTCCAGGGAATGGAAACCTTTGCCTTCCTTTTATCTTTTTGTTTTTCTTATGATCATGTGACCACATATATGGTATGAATTTGGGGAGAAGTTGTGATATCAAATTGCTTTGGCTCATCCCCACTCTTAGATGAGAGTGTGGGAGTATGTAAGATTTGGGTGGTTACATTTGGTTCTCAGATTGGTAGTGGGCTCATGGGAAACTCATCTGACAATAGGCCATCCTCATCACATAGTTAGTGGACTGTGACTTCGGGAGCATTACAATTTTCCATACCATGTCTTCTCATTCTATGGTACAAACAAATCAAATTGTCATTAAACTAGGATGACTTAGGACTATGGGGGTCAAATGGAATTATATGATGCAAAGTCAAGAAAGAAGCTTGTAATAATCTTTGTAATATGGCTAGGTAGGACTCAAGCAAAGGTGGTAAGGGTGTTGAGGCTTTGGCTAAATTTTGAGGTGTAAGCTTTCTTAGGAGTAGGCTTCATAATGGGAGTTTTGGGTGGTGGAATATTCTTGACTAGTGGTGTTTTGGAATTTAGTGGCTTAGAGGTAGATAGTTTGGCAGTTAATGGCTTGGAGGCATATTATTTAGAAGTGTAAAGTTTAGAAATAAAGGATTTATAAGTAGAAGTCTTGGTAGTGGATGGTTTGGAGGTAGAAGGCTTAGTAGTGGATGGTTTAGAAATAGAATATTTATAAGTAAAAGGCTTGGTAGTGGATGATTTAGAGGTAGAAGGTGTGGAAAGAATAGGTAGAGGTGTAGCTAAAAGAGGAGGTTGAATTTGGGTTATCTTTGGGAGAATTTTTTTCTTAATGGAAGGATGAGGTCCTAGGATGGAAGAAGGATGCAATCCTAAAATGGAAGGCAAGGTAGAAATGAGTGGCAAGGTTTTAGTTTTTGGGATCCTAGGTGGATCCACTTTCTTGGTTAGATTAACTTGGGGTTTATTTGGTGGGATATATGGTGATAAATCCAAATTTAATGGAGGGTGACTAAGGCTCTGAGTGTGGATCATACCCAAGCTTTTTAATGGCTTTATTGGGATGGTATAATGTACTTGTTCTACTTTGGTTGGAGTTGGTTTGGTTGGATTAATTATGGTTTGAGAGGTAGATGTTTCTAATGGTTTGGTTGGGATGATGGTGGGTTCACTAGTGGAAGTGGAAGGTTTTGTTTAAAATGGTATGGTTTAGGGATCTTGCTTAGTTGGATAAGGAAGCCAAAGATAGTGCCAAAATGTGACATGATCCATGTTGGTTGGGATAAGAGCTTTAAGTTTTGAACAAGTCTGGAGAAAGGTTTATAGATGGGTTTGGTTATTTCAATATTGGACTCAAACGATAAGCCCATGGATTGAGATAGGAAGGTGGTTACCTTGTCCTTTTCCTTATTCAAAGGCTCCAAGGTTTAGGAAGGTGATTTCTCCATGGGAGGGGTAGGTAAGGTGACTTCTTCCTTACGAATGGTTTCTAAAGGAAGAGTGGATTGATTTATGAAGGAAGATAAAGGTAATGTGGTAATAGTTGCCTCCTTTGGTATGCCTTCCAAAGGGGAGGTTGGTATCTCTAGTACCTCAATAAGTGGAGAAAAGGGAATAATTGTTTTCTTTATTTTGGTTCCCAAAGGAATATAAGGTGACTCCACTACCTCAATAAGTGGAGGGGAAGATGAAATGGTTTGGGCAATGGTTTACTCAATAATGAGCTCACTAAGAACCACATTAATAGTATGAACCTCATGGTGGTGAGAGTATTCCTCTTTATTTTTTTCATTGTTCACAAAATGGGCATGGTTATGGAATTTCTGCCTAAAAATATCAAGTGACTTATTTGGGGGTGCAATGGTATTTCCCAACATAATTTATCGCTTGTCAATAAATCCTTGGACAATGATTTTGTAAGTATTGTATCTACTAACATCATGCCCAATGACATGGTGGTAACCACAAAATTCATTCTCCTTATACCAACTAGTATAGGATGAGAGGAAAATATATGATATGTACTTTCAATGACTTTTCCAATAGTAAAGCATATGACTCCCCTAGTAGAATATATGGATTTTGGTTGTTACAGTTTGAGTTTTGAGTTTTCTAGTTGGGAGAATTAAAAGATTTGGGTTGGCTAACAACCAAAGGAAGGGTATTTTTAACAACAACTACATTCATGGTTCCCTTGGTTTTGGTGTTAGTGTTGGACTGGTTCATGGTTTTGGTAGAGGAAGTTTCATTTGACTTGAAACTAGAATTCTTGTTTCTAAATTTTATCTTCCCCTCATCAATGGCTCTAATCTCTAATTTTTTTTACCATGGTCCTAAATGTCTAGAATTGTAATGTGGAAGAAATATGTTTTGCACAAGCCTAAGAGAAATTCTCAATCAGCATAGTTTGGGGAAAAGATAAAAAGAATTGGTTTATCAAACCTCTCCAATAGGCTAAAAAATTAGCGATTGACTTGTCTTCAAATTATCAACTAGAGTAGAGGTCATTAATGGAAACTTTATTAGTTATATTTATGGAAAAATTATCTAAGAAGGAATGAGCTAATTGTATAAAACAAAAGACAGAGTGCTTAGTAATTACACTTTACAAATCTAATGTTAGACCAGATACGGACATAGGAAAGGTGTGAAGAAGGAGAGAATCATCATAAGTAAAAAAGTAGAAAGAGTGTCTAAATTCTCTAAGATGTTGTTGAGGATATGCCTTAATCCAAAATATTGAAAATTTTGGAAGTTCCCATTAAGGAGGATAAGGTCAGGTTGGGATGGATGGATGAATTGGTTTGTTTCAAATTTTATCATATGATAAGAAGTTATGGGAACTATAAATAAATGAATCCAAATTGGTCATCTTATCCATTAACATCTTAACTAGATCAATTTATGGTTTTACACTCCCATAATTGTATGATATGTTCTATTATGATTGGGTATGTGCAACATATACATAGCTACTGTAAGGTTGATAAGATGCCACATATTGGTGTGTGGACATAGATGGTTGGGAAGATGTCATGTATGGGTAAGTGGATATAGGAAGGTGGGCAGAATTTAGATCCATATACACTTGTCAATTAGGAATATATCTAGGGTTGGGTGCAATGGGCACTTGTTGAGAAATTGGAATGGTTTGGGTTGATGGTTGGATTGATAGGTTGAGGATGGTTGGTAACTTTAGTACTAATGGGTGGAAGGGTAGAAGTTATAGAAACCACAAATATTTGGAATGGATTGGAGGTTGGTGGGTTGGATATAATAGGAGGAAGGGTGGAAATCGTATTAGACGGTACTTTAATGGTAATTGGAGTATAGGTAATGAAAGATTGGGTTACTCCTATACTAAGAGAGTTGTTAGTTGGTGTGGAATTTGTTTGAGTGTTGGTTGGTTGGTTGTTTTAGTTTTAGATGGTTGTATTAGAGGGATTGTTGGTAGAAGAAGATGTTTGGGTGATTAATGGTTGGGTGGAAATTGTGGCAATAGAGGTTATACCAATAATATGGGGTGGCATGCCATAGAGTGGCTCAATGAGTGGAACCGATGTAGGGGTATGATAAGACAAAGTATTAAGGAAATATTAGAGGGCTATGGGATTGTTATCTAGAAAGGTGGTGAAATTTATATCTCCTTGGGAAACCATCTGAGGGATACTAATACTTATAAAAGTATGGGGATAACCTTATATATTTGAGATGTACTTCATAGATGAAGAATAAGAGGAAGATGGTTGGTTGGGAGGTGGATCCTAATTGCTTGGTTTTTTATTTTTTGTCTAGTTAGAAACATGAAAAAGGAGGAAAGAAACCAAAAAATGATCTCACAAACTTGAAAGACAAGAAACCAAAATTAAAAATATCTCAAAGGAAGAAACATACACTAAAGTAAATTAAAATCCTAGAATAAATTTTATCTCTCTTTAGACTTATACCTCAATTTTAAATAAGTTATGAAGAACAACTTAGGCCTAATAGAGTAGGTACTAGAAGATGTATAAGGATGGTTTCAAGTAGTTTAAGGCTCTCAAGATCTATAATAAAACTTGGTATGTGTCTTGATATTGGGGCCTACCCCTTCACTTCACACATCATAGTGATAAGGGTGTCAGGTGCTTGGTCATAATTACTGAGTTGTTAGAGATTAAAATCTACTAATGTACTAAGTTGATTCTCCCCTTGGTGGTGAAATCCAAGTAGGATAGCCAAAGAAAGGTGACCACTAGGTGATGAAATCACAATTAGGCTTTACTTTAATTTTTTTATGTTTGATTTAATGTGTCATTTGGTATTATGTGTGTGATAAGGAGTGAAACTATGATTAATTTACTTAATTAAATTAATATATGTGAGGTATTCAATACAAACAAATAATGGATGCAAACTTTATTTTAATCCAAAATAAAAAAAATTCTATCTTTTTGAATGAATATAAAATAACTAAGATGTACCTAGATGTGTTATGATGATGCATAGCCTAGGCCTCGAATGAGTAATTTTGATTTTCATAAATGAAAGCAAAAATGACAATATTTACTTTTTTCAAAGAAAGCAAAAGAAACTAGAATTTTCATTTTCAAAATGAAGAAAGGAAATAAGGGACATTTATTTTAATAAAAGAATGCACTGTATACTTTTCTCTAATTCAACTATATGTATTATAACTATGAACCCAAGAGAAAGGTGAAGGGTCCCATTAGGCATGCTAGAATGTTTCACTAAAATTTTATGCAGATTGGTAAAACCTAGATGTGATGTATGCACGTGAATCTAGATGATTTTCAATACTACTTTTTTTAGGGGAGGATGACATGTAGATAATAAAAAAATCTTGAAAATGATGGAATAGTGAGATACTAGGGTGGACTACCTAGCATGAGCTAGATCCAACAAGCATAAGTTTCCTTGGAGGCTATCAATTCATTTTTTAAAAATACTTAGGTTCTGATAAACTAAAAATAGATGCTTACATGAAATATTATAACATACAAAGATAAAATATAATAAATTATTGAAAATAAACAAGTGATTTTAACTAAAAATTACAATAAATGATTCAATATTAATGCTAAATGAATTAAACTTGAATCAAAAATTGAGTTGAAGTTCAATGATAAAATAGAAACACATAAACTAAGATCTAGGAATGGATAGATGGATCAAATTAGCTTTTTATTATAAAATGACATACATTAACCATTGGTGGTTAGGTATGACCATTGATAGTTAGGTGAGCATCAATAGTTACTAACCATCAGTGGTTAGGTAAGACTATTGATGGTTATTCTTTGATTTGGTTTGGGAGGAAAAGTTTTTTGGGGAGGTTGTAGAGAGGTTATGGGACTGGTGTTTAGGTTTAATGTTGATTATAAGATAAAAAATTAATGCTCAAATGTATTTGCTTTAGAGATTTGGTATTTAGGTGAATGAGATTGGTTTTTAGGTGGTTTTGTGTAGGAAGTGAAATGTTTAGAGTTACAAAACTCCAACATAGGAAAATGGATGGAAGGGAAATAAAAAGTAATGACACAAGTAATGAAACAAATATAACTAATTAATGAATCTTCATAAAAAACATAGATAATTATATTTTAGGTGTTGTTACTCTGAGGAATGTTGCTATTGACTAAAATATGTTATGGATACTAGAGAAATGTTGATAGAGTAATGGTACCTTGGCTCAAGAGAGTGAGTTTTAAAATCACCCTAGGCCTCTAACCTAGTTCTTAGTTTATTGGGAAGCTTTTGGATTTGCCTAGGAGTTATAATATCTTACCCCTAAATGAGGATGATCTCAAACTTCACTTCATCTCTTAATATAAATCAAAGAAGGGTTAAAATGAAGAGTTTAACAAATAGTTTATCAATTATTCTAACCAATATTTTAATCATCATTGATCATGTGAATAATAGACTAGAATTAGAAATCCAGTAATCAATGAGTGAGTTGAAGTTAAATTATAGTTGATTCCTTTGATCATGTAAGAGTTTATGTAACCATCAGTAGTTTGCATCAACTATTGATGGTCTAGGCCTAACTGTCAGTGATCAAGGGGACATAGTGAAAATTGGCTAATTCACTAATGATTAATGCTTAATTCCTTAGGAAATGGTCTAAGGTTAATGATGGTATAATTAGCAAATGATCTAATCCAAAGGTGGATAATGGGTGGTTTAAAGGTTAATGTAACATCTAAATCCATAGTGTATAGTTTTATAGCATCTATAGAACTCTATGCAAAGGTCAACTACTATTATCAGGGGTGTTACTCTCCTTCTCGAGCTAATAAACTATTGATGCATGTTTTATGCACACTATAGCATAACAACGTAGCCTCTAATGTTTTAGGATCTAAATGGAGGTAAAATCCATTCTAAGTGATGAGTTATAGGTATACAGTCTTTAGTAACCTATTGATAGAATATTTGGTAGGGCATACATGTTATTGACAAGGTTTTTTTTATGGAGGTGCGGTCCCTAAAAGGTAGTGAATCTCTATATGAGTTGGATGGATGGATGTCTTCTAATATAAAGTGGGTATATCTAAAAGCAACCTTAAAAATGAGGGAAAGGTAAGGTATAAAATAAATCTCTATGATTTTCAAAAACTACTTCTCTGGTTGGTTTCTAAAAGGACAAGTACTCTCAAAATGTATGCCTATCACTAGCAGAAATTCACACACACACAATTAGACATGGCTATGAAGTCTAAGGAAATAATGATGTAGGAAATTCACAATCCTCAAACAAAATTTAATCCTTTTAGGTAACTTTTTTCACACTCTTACCTAGGATATTATGGCTCAAGATAGTGAAGTATCTAAGGAAACTTTTACATAGACACATAAAACTACATTAAAGAAAGCCCTTATGCACATTCAGAACTATGAATTAATTTGAACTTAATTATCCTAATAAATTTTTTTACAAATATTTAAATATTATTTGAATATTTATAGATCAATACATAAATTATTATAATCAATAATCCATTCACAACTATTTCAGACAAAAGATTATTTAAACATACAATCAAGAAGTAATAGCTAATTACATAGAAATTGGAAAGAAAATACACAAACACATTCATTGATAATAAATTTTGATGATGTTCATATATTCAAAATTATCTAACCAAAATCCAAGTTGGATTATATTTGTTTGTATATACTTGGGTAAGGTGTTGCCTCATCCTCCAAGTTCATGAAAGATGGTTACATATGATAGTCAGAACTTGAGTTCTAACTGTGGTTGAAAACTGTATAAGGGTACAGTTATAGTTATTGGTTTAAAATAGCCTTTGCAAAAGCTATGAAACATGTTCATATATATAATACAAAGTAAATTTCTAAAATTATAGGTCAAACTAAACTAAAAACTTCAAAATGTATGTACCATTTGCAAGACTATTCATGCACAAAGTCTTATCTTTTTAAGGTTGCATGGTTTGAATAGTTAGGGTGGTGGCAACAAGAACTGTAGGTTGTTTTTCCAAGACAAGTATCATTGTATCAATGTTTTAGAACTAGTAAAACTATGACTAACTAAAAATAACTATGCATTACATGTTTCTTATTCCTCTCACTGAGGTTGGATCTTTGAAAATCCCACCTAGGGCTCACACTATTAATTCACTTCTACATGATTGAATGCAAGTGTGCCATTTAGAATTTCTATAGGATATTTCAGTACCTTATAGTCATATTTTGAATGGATTTATTCCATGTGGTGGATTCTCACTTATTTTAAGACCTTTGAAATGTCTCTATTGATCTCACATCATTAGATCTTTAGTACATGAGTTAATGCACACCATAAGATCTTTATGATTGAAATTTTGACTCCTTATGAGGCTAACCATTGTCACTTATGATTTCACTCTTTAAAACATGAAAATAAAATATATTAGTATATTTATAATATAGTGTTTGACCATAGGAGTGACACTTGGAAATTTTGTGGCACTTTTGGTCTATTGATCTTGGTAGTAAGGTATTGTTTCATCCATTTTGTGTGGAGGATGGGTCTTTTGTTAGACAAATTTTTTGAAATAGAAACTTAAAAATCACGTACATTTTCATCAAAAAGAAATTTGAGGCAAAATCCCACTATTTTTTTTTGGATAACATGTCTACATCCCAAAGCCCTTAACATGTATCATCTAGGAAATTATTTTAGACAAAATATCCAAAGAAATTATACTGAAGAGTATATTTCATCATGTAAAATTCCATAAAAAAAATTCCAAAGGGTATGTTCATCAAACAACATACCCTTGATAATTATCCTGAAGGATAAGTGCATAAGATTCAAAGGGCCTACTTGATGGTGAAAATGATTGAAGGGTCTAATTCATAGGGTATGTTTTGGTGGGGAAAGGGCCTGGGATAAAAGTATCAAAGGGTAAATATGTTAAGGAAAAGAGTCAATGTAAAAAGGCCAAAGGTTCATTTTGACGAGCAAAATGGCTAAAATAAAAAGGGCAAAGGGAATTTGTGAAAAAGTCCCAAGAGTATGTGACCTTATGTCTTGGTAAGGTTGTTTGAATTAAAATGTCTAAAAGTATTCAATCATCTATGGGAATATTGTCTTGGATAAAATGTACAAAATATTTATGATAAGATAAGTTTGATAGAATAATATTGAGGTAAAAAGTTTTGGTAAAATTATTGTAAGACAATTATCTTTGGGAAATTATTGCAGACAAAATGTCTGATACAATTATCCTAAAGGGTCATTTCAAAAATGTTGAAGGGTAAGTTTGTAAGGTAAAATTGCCATGATAAAAAGGCTTAAGGGCAGTTAAAAAAGGTCCAAAGGGTCTACTTTGTAGGGCAAAAATGTATCGGTAAGATTGTTGTGGACAAAATGTATCAGTTAAATTTGCCAAAGACCAAATTACATTGAAAAAAGTATCTAAAAAATATGTCAAAACAAATAATTCTTTGGAAATAATATTTCAAAAACAAGTTTGATATAATAAGTCCAAAAGATCTCAGTAGCCTCAAATAAGATAATGGAAAAAATAATAGACAAAGACAAATTGCATAATTTCAATAAATATAATCCAAATATAATAAGCCCAAAATAATTATAAATATAGTATATGAAAACAAAACACCAATGTCATCTTTCCAAAGTATGAAAGGCCATTAGTTAGTCTTTTCCTAGATTTTTGTAAAAAGATGCATAGAAGAGGGGCTTAAAGTCAATACTATAATCTAAAAAAAGTGGGTCACCATTTCCCTAAATAAAGAGGGGAGGTTGGGTACAAAAAAATAGATTCTATAAAGGAATTTGATCTTTCTTTTGATAACTTATAGTTTGAAGATCCCCCAGAGTTTCATGTTTAGTATAAAAGACCTAAATGGGAAGAATCATTAATTTAAATTTTATAATTTTGATAATATTAATAGAGTAAATATGATTCATCATTATTATCATGCATTAATGACTATGTATGAATTTAAAACTCAATATTTTTAGGAATCCTTTCAAGAGTTTAGATGGAAAGTTGTTATGCAAGCTGATTCCAATTGTTAGGATAAATTAAAACCTAGATTTATTCCCAAATCGCATACAAGAGAAACTATGGAATGAATTAATCAAATATTATAAAAATAAACATAAACATGCACATTATATGAGACACTAAATTTAACATGGTTCAACCAAGATGGGCTACATCCACAAAACTTGTCCAATGTATTAATTCTAGAAATACAAGTAACAAACAAAATCATGTAACAAACCCTATTACACCTCTCTACCTTTTCCACCTCCCCTCTATATAAAATATTTCATCCTTATTTTTTTTCCAACTAATGCATATATTCCATTTATCAATACATTTAGGTTTAAATTCCTAAACATAACCTTTACCATCAGATCTGGAAACCTTTAATTAATGGCCTAAATTTTATTTAGGGCTTATGGCCCCTGGACCCCCCACTAGGGGGTCATCCCCCTAGACCTCACAAGGGAGGTACTCCCATTGAAACCCCCCATGCAATTAGGGATACAAAATAATGGGATCCAAGCCTGACTAAAACAATAACAAAATTTTAACCTCTAATCTTGGAAGACAATCAGGCTGTGCACCTTAATATCTCCCTCTTGGAGACTCATTGCAGTAACTCCACCACTACTAAATCCACTATACTATATGGACCTAGACAGTTTCCTTAATTTAATTATCCATGAAGACCAATTGAATCTAATTTTTTTTTCAACTTCTCTCTTGTAACTACATTGGTCATCATATGCATAGGATTTTCACTAGTATGTATCTTTTCCAATTTTAGTTGTTCTTCCTCTATCGCTAAATGAATGAAATGATATCATAACTAAATTTTTTTTGTCCTAGAGTGAAAATATAAGTTTTTTCTAGATGGATTGCATTCTAACTATTATTATATAGTCTACATCTTTCTTGACTATGTCCTAATTCTTCCATTAACCTCTATAACATAATTATTTCCTTACTTGGTTCTATAGAAACAACATACTTAGCCTCTATAGTTTAAAGTGCCACAACCTTCTATAATTCTGTTACCCAACTAAATTATATACCAACTACTATAAACACATACCCTCTAGTTCTTATTCTACCATCCAAGTCACATGTCATATCTAAGTCAACATATCCCTGTAATGTCACATTTGATCCACCATAACTTATAACTTATCTATGGTCCAACTTAAGTAATAAATATCAATTTTATTGCCTTCCAATGTTCCTTTCCTATATCCCTCATGAAATTACTCACCACTTTAACTACATGTGCAATGTCTAGCCTTGTACACACCATTGCATACATTAAACTACCAACTATTGATGAGTATATAATTTTAAACATTAGGTTCTTTTCTTCTTGTGTTTTAGGGCATTGTTCCTTTGTTAATTTAAAGTGTGCAAATAAAGGTGTTCCAAATTATTTTTCATCTTTCATATTAAATATTTCCAACATGTGTTTGATGTACTCTTCCTATGATAATTCTAGCTTCTTATTCTTTTTATCTCTATTTATCCACATACCAAAGATCTGCTTAGTTGCACCTAGATCCTTCTAAGTAAAGAAATCAATTAAATATTTTTTGAGTACATTAATATTGTGCACTTTGGAATCATCTACAAGCATATCGTCTACATATAAAATTAAAATAATATAGATATCATATTCAAATATTTTAAAATATACATAATGGTCTGAATGACATCTACAATAACCCTAATATGTCATAAAAATATCAAACTTTATATACCATTGTCTTAGAACTTGTTTCAAGCCATAAAATCTCTTCTTTAATTTGCACACCAAATTCTCCTTAAAATTAACTTCATAACCTTGTGGATATTCCATGTATATTTGCTACTTCAAATCCCCATGAAAGAAAGTAGTCTCTACATTTAACTGTTCTAAGTGTAAATCTTTAATAGCTACTAATCTTAAGACAATTTTAATTAAAGTCATTTTAACAACTAGAGAAAATATCTTATCAAAATATATACCTTTATTTTATGCAAAACCTTTAACCACCATTCTAGCCTTGAATTTCTTTACCTACGTTCTCCTCCTTTGTCCTATATACCCATTTATTTTGCAATTCCTTCTTTCCTTTGGGAAGTTCCACCAAATCTTAAGTCTAGTTTTCCATTAGATAATCATTCTCCTCATCCATAGTTTGCTCCCACTTATCCTTGGCATCAATTTGTACTACTTCTTCATAGATTTCTAGCTCACCACCATCAATAGTAATACATAATATAAAGGAGAAAAATGATCAAGTGGACTAATTTCTCTTTAGATATTCTAATAGGGGTTTGAGGTACCTATTTATCTTACACATTTTGATCAAGAACCTTTGGGATATATTTTTTTGTAATGTATTCTAATAATGTATATTCCTTTTTGTATTCTTCTTTCTTCTTTTCATATAATTGGTCCCTGTACATGACTTTTTCATTAAACACAACATCTCTACTCCTAATTATTTTCTTATCTTCTATATTCCACAACTAGAATCTAAAGTCATCAGTTCCATAACCAATAAATGTGCATTTGTAAGAATTAGCTTCTAACTTATTCTTATGATATTTATCAATATAAGAAAATAACTCATAACTAAAAAATCTTAGAAAAGAATAATCTACATGTGTTCTAGTCCATGCCTCCTCTATTATTCTACCATCTAAAGAACTTTAAGGTCCTATATTTATCAAATAAAATACTATAGTTACAACATTTTCCTAAAATTGTAAAGATAAACCTACATGCAATTTCACCCATTTGGCATGCTCTATAATACTCTTGTTCATTATTTATGACACACCATTCTATTATGGTGTTCTTGGAACTATTTTTGTCTATAAATTCATATTTTTTAAAAGTAATTATTAAAAACATTACTAAAATACTCACCTCCATTATCTAATTTGAGATATTTTATTTTTAATCCTATTTTATTTTCAACTAAAGATTTCCATTTCTTCAATGTATCAAAAACATCATAATTAATTTTTATACAGTATAACCAAACCTTCCTAGTTGTATCATCAATAAAATTAACATAATAATATGAACCACCAAGTGAAGATACCTAAATTGGTCCCCATATATCTATATACACAATCTCTAATTTTTGTTTTTTTTTGGATGGCCCAACCCTAAGAAAGCTCACACATTTTTGTTTCCCATATACATAGTGATAAAAAAATTCTAGATCTTATAATTCTAGACATGGTAGTTTATCCTTTTCATGTAGGGTCGTAATTCCCTTTTAACTCATGTGGCCATGCCTTTAATGCCATAAAGTTGTGTCTTTATCTATAACAGCTACAACATAAGATGAATTATCATTTGTTTATAGACAAATGTAATGTGCCTATTTTCTTACCTTTTGGAACCACTAGAGAACCCTTTGTAACCTTCCATTATTTGGCTATAAATGTGACCATAAAACCCTCACTACACAACTACACTATAGAGATCATATTTCTCCTCAAGTTTGGAATATACCTGACATCCTTTTGAACCCAAGTGTTTCCATTCTATAATTTAACTTTAACACTTTATTTTCTAATAGATATATAAGGTTCATCATCACTAAGGTGAATATTCTCATAATTACCTTGAACATAATCTATAAAATAATATCTATGAGGGGTAGCATGAAAAGAAGCACCTAAATCTAAAACCCAAGATTCAACAATATTATCCAAAGAATTTATAATAGCATATTGTAATACATTACTTGCTACAATTAACTCTCTATTACCTTCATGTTGGTCCTTACCCAAATTATCCTTTCGAAACTATCACTCTTTTTTGTGTGTCTTGGCTTGCCACATATCCAACATTCCATATTGCCTCTTGATTTAGATCTAACACTCCCTTTTGATTTACCATGGTTTCCTCTTCCTTTATTCCTCTAACTTTCTTTTCTCTCCAATGTTAATGCATTTTTAACTATGTATGTTTCACTTGTGATTTTCCTTCACATTTCCTCACTTAGGATCACACCCACCACATCTTTAATTTTTAGTTTGGAATTATTAGACACGGAGTTGTTTACTACCATTACCAAGTTATTCCATCTTTCAGGCAAGGAACAAAGAATAACAAGATCCCTAAGTTCATCATCAAATTAAATATTTATGGAATGTAATTAACTATTAACCATGTTAAACTCACTTAAATGATTTAGTAATGAATGATTCTCAACCATTTTCATATTAAACAATTTTTTCATCAGAAATATTTTATTTGAGCTAGAGGGTTTTTCATATAACTTTCCCAATGTGCTCATAAGACCTATTATATTTTCCTATAATATGTTTAATGCTATATATTATACAAGTCACAACCATATGGCTTGAAGGGATTTCT
Source organism: Torreya grandis (assembly GCA_037957365.1). NCBI lineage: Eukaryota > Viridiplantae > Streptophyta > Pinopsida > Cupressales > Taxaceae > Torreya > Torreya grandis. Next base: position 538,187 of record JARHVA010004097.1, on the reverse strand, counting down.
AATATAATAGTTCCCAATCTTCATCTAACATTATCGATGGCTTCTTAGCTTGCCCTCCCAATGGAAAATAGAGATCTTTCTAGTAAATGTAATCCTCCATCTGCATCTTTCACAATCCAAACTTTTGTCCATTGAACTTATCCATCTTATATTTATTTTCATCTACTATATCTCCCACTTGAGGTCAAAACCCTTCAGTTCTAATGATTTAAAATTATGTAAATAAAACCTTTTCTCTGATAACACTTGTTAGGATAAACTAGAACCCATATTTATCCCAAAATTGCATACAAGAGAAACTATGAAATTAATTAATCAAATATTCTAAAAATAAACATAAACATGCACATAGTAGGAGACACCATATTTAATTTGGTTCACCCAAGATGGGCTACATCCACCAAACTTATCTAGTATATTATTTCTAGCAATACAAAGGAGAAACAAAAAATCTTTTTACAAACCTTATTACACCTCTCTACCTTTTCTACCTCCTCTCTATGTACAATATTTCATCCTTTATTTTTTTTTGACACTCATACATATCAAACATATATACATATATTTTTGGATAAAAATGTCTAAACATAACCTCTGCCATTAGATATTGAAATCATTAATTAATGGAATAGATTTTATTTAGGGTGTGCATCCCTCAAACCCCCCACTGGAGGGGTCATCCCCCTAGAACCTTGTTGGGGGTTCCCACTTTGTAAACCCCCATGTCATCAAGGATACAAAATAATGGGATCCAAAGTTGGTTGAAATAACATCAAAATTTTAACCTCTGATCTTGGAAGACAATCAAGCTCCACACCTAATATCAATACCTTAATTAAAAATTAGACTTGGGATCTTATCCTACATTTACTTAACATGCATATTATTTGTTATAGGTGGATTTATACATTGAATATAATCTAATTTGTAAAATTAACAAGTTTAAATTAATATTAGTCATTCATGGTTTTAATCATAAACTCAATATTGACTATGTTAAAACATTTCATCATGTAGCAAAATTTAATACTATTAGATTACTTATTGATCTTGAAACCAAAAATGGTTATATTATCCACCAAATGGATACCAATAATACATTTATAAATGGTAATTTAGAAGAGGAAATATATATGACTTAGATTAAAGGTTTCACTAAGCCTAACAAATAATAATATGTGTGTAAGTTATGGAAATATTTTTATGGTTTAAAACTAGCTTCTCAATCTTGGTATTAGAAAATTACTTCTTCCTATAAAGAACTTGGTTTCTATGAATGTTATTTTGATAATGATCTCTTTGTTAAAGTTGAAAATGCTTAGCTAATCTTAATTTTATTATATTTTTAAGATCTTTTAATTATTTTTTATTTGATTAGTTTAATTCTTAAATATAAGGATAAACTAAATCAAATGTTTGAAATGATTGATTTAGGCATTTTTCTTCATTTTTTTAGGAATGGCTATCTTTCAAGAAAAAATTTCAATTATGATATGAGAATATTAGTATGCACATAATATTATTATTGTTAATTTTAATATGATTTATTGTAAATCTACATTTGCTCCAATTAAATTTGGTGTTAAACTTGATCCAAAACCTATATGTGAAGAAGTTAACCCTACTTTGTATAGATAGTTTATTTGGTAGTTTGATTTATCCAACCATTACTAGGGAAAATATTTCATATGCTATTCATGTTGGCTCTAGATTTATTCAAGATCCATATTTGGTTCATTGGAAATTAGCAAAGAGTATACTTCAATATATCAAAGGAACTAGAATTTATGGTTTATTTTATTATTCTATTGATAATACTAATTTATATGGTTATTATGATGTTAACCATAATAGTGATATATAGATCAAAAATCTACTTCTAAATATGTGTTTAAATTTTGAGCAGGTGTTATCACTTGGAGTAATAAAAAATAACCTATTATTTATGTGTCTTATATAGAATTAGAGTATATAAGTGTTATTGAAGATAATAAAGAATCCATGTGCTTGTGAAAGCTTTTAGGAGAGTTTCATTTGGATGTTTCTTATAGTACCATCTTTAATTGTGATAACTAAAGTTGTACAATTTTGGAAAAAATTCTAGTACATCACCAACAAACTAAACATATTAAATTTCATGTGATTTGTATATGAGGAAAGGTCCTAAATGGTGATATTGATCTACAATTTTATCCTATGGATGACCAAGTGGAAAATATCTTCATAAAACTACTTATTTATACCAAGTTCTATTAGTTTCATGCAATGCTAGGTCTCTCAGAGTTGCTATTGAGAGGAAGTGCGCATGATAATGTCAATTCCTAATGGCTGCATGTTCCTTCTTATGTATACTTCTTCTGACTGTAAATCTTTGTAAACTTATCATGAAGGCTCCAAATATTCTTAGTTGATTATTCATGAGAATTTGTGAAATATATTCTCATGCTCATGCTATCCTAAACTTACTTTCGAGTCATTTATATTTTACAATTCCTTTTGTTTCAAAAGGTGATGTGTGGCATGATGAAGGTTTTTAAATCCTTTAATTATGCAGATATTATAATTCATTTTTTAAGGGTTCTATGACTTTTATCCCCTCTTAGCATTAAGGGTGTGTGTTAGAAAATTTAATGTCTAAGTGTGCTTAATTGTCCTTTGTCTTATCTTGGTATTTAATTAAATAATAATATATTATTTATTAACATGAAGTGAAAACCTTATATTAATAAATAATAAAAAATTTATTTATTTAATATTTAATAATGTTATTAAATGACTTTTGAGATGGTTGGACCTGTTGGTTGAAATGGTCACCTCCCTTCACATTTGACTATAAATATGTGTTTACCCATATTTTTAAATATTTTGAATTGAAAATTTGATGTTTGAATGTGTAAAATATTTTTAAAGGCTTTTAGAATGATGTTTGAGAATAATCAAGAAGAGGAAGGTTGTGTATTGGGTTTCATAAGTTTATCAATTATATGAATATCAACATTTATAGGATTTTTACATTTTGAGATTTTCCCACATAAATTATGTGTTATGTGTAAAATTTATATTATTATTATTCATATTCTTTGATATTAAATTTCATCTCTATATCTTTTATGACATTTAATATACTTTGCATATTATTTTCTTATCAAAAGTGTCTACCAATCAATTAATGTCACCATTACATGAACTAATAACTTAGTGACTCTAAAATTAAATGGGTCTTCCTTCCTATATGGGTACCACTCCCATCCCATATCATTTTTATAAAATTCAATAGAAAATAATTGGAAAATTTAAGGTTAATAAAAACTGGACTGTCCACATAGCCTCTTTCAACTTATCAAAATTGTTAGTAGTTGTTTCATTCCAATGACAGGAGTCTTTTTTAAACAAAGTTGTGAGTGGAGCTATTATGCTTCCATAATTTTACACAGTTTTTTTAATATTAATGGGTGATCATAAAAAAATCCAAAAAGGTTATTTAAGATATTTCTCACTTCCCACTCCATCATAGATTTAAACTTCTTAGGGTTGACTTTGACCCCTTATGTGAAAAAATATTACTCAAGTACTAACCTCTTGGACTCTAAAATGAAAATTTGAAGGTTCAACATAAATTTGATGTTGTTAGTAAACTAAAATTACATTTTTCATATGATTAAAATATCCTTCCCAAGTTTTTGCTTGTATATTAATATGCCATAAAAAAACACCAACACAAAATTCCTCAAAAATACCCTACAAAAATTATTCACCAAACATTGAAATGTAGATGGTGCATTTTTGAGATCAAAAGACATGACCATAAAATCATAATTGAATTAATAAATTATTAAAGTTATATTATGTATATCATCATCTCTGATCTGAATTTGATGATACCTATAATGGAAATCTAGTTTGGTAAAAGAAATAACACCATGTAAGTCATTTATCAAATAATCAATTACTAAAATAAGAAGATTATTTTTGATGATGTATTGATGAGTGGTATATCTTCTAGGCACATCATCAAAGTGTCATCCTTATCATGAACCATGACCACTGACAATGAATATTCACTTTGGATAGGTTTAATAATTCTTGCCTCCAACATCTCATGTCAAATCTTTCATCAACAACATTACATGTGACTAAAAGTCTTGATCTTTATTTGTTTCCCAACCATTCCACGTTTCATTATCATCTACCATTCTATTTCATAATAAAACCCACCATCCATTATTTGTCACTATTTACTATCCAAAGCCACACTTTCCTTTGCAGAGGCTACAAAGATACCTTGTCTCAACACTTGAAGGAATGAAAATCAATGACCAATGAAGATCACAAAAGCATTCTTGACAACCAAATTAATAGGCCATTCTCGACAGAGTAGTTATTCAGATGAGGTGTGGGATAGAAATTAACATGATCTAGTATATTTTTTGTATAGTTTATTGATTAGGATGTGCATCTCCTCATCAACAATAATAATAGAATCAAAAACCACACCCAGACCAAAAATATGTACCATGTCATTGCCATTGTTACATATCTGTTTTCCATTTTCAATGTACCTAACCATTCACCCCATCACTTGGGAGAAACCCTCTTACCATTTTATTAAATCTATCAAAACCCATCTTTATCTTAGCAAGACCATATCATCCTATCATTCCATTCTTATTTAGAACAAAGCCTATTTTTAGTCATCCTACCCAATCCTATTTTGATATTGGCTCATTTGGTTCTCCACACACCTTTCATAAAGGGATTCCAATCAAGTTTCAACAATAATTCCAATTTGTGTTTACAATGATAGTATATGAAATTAGTGTGATAATTAATCTGGTAAGATATCTTTCATCCTATCAATTTTGTTTATGTGATCTTGATTATAACCACTTATGGGTAAATTAGTGTTTCACCAATCTTGCTACTAATTATAGCCACCTATGAGAAAATTAGTATCATTAAACTATATATTTCTATCCTAATTATAATAACCTATGGGAAAACATAGGGAAACACTTATTTATCATGCATTTTTGCATCACCTTGCCATTACTATTTTCATTTGATTAGCTATTTTCCAGATTTGAGAACTTGTTGGGACCTAGTTGGTTTTTCCCCACCTTTTGTGTTGATGGAATTACTATATCTTGAGGACATTTTAGGACTATGTAGGTCATGCTAAATTCATGTTGAGGTTACCTCAATTTTTGTTTCCATACACTCTCACCATTTTGTGAGAAATCAAGCACCTTGCTTACACTAATTTGTGTGCATGGGCCATTGCAAGTGGCTTAGTTGTCTTATTGGAACCTATACTTTTAGGAAGTGCATCTACTCAACTAAATGGTCCCATCTTGTGCATGTTTTATTCCAAAAACACTAAAAACATTAGAAATACTTTAAAAATACCAAAATCATCAAAGCATGATCCATAAAAGAACAAAAACATTGTCTCATGATTTTGTACATTATCGTTCCACCATCCCATGCTCTCATCATTTTTCAAGAAACTACTAAGTCTAAACACTTTCACTATTTTATGAGCAACTGTTATGTTTGAATGCTCTTGTCCTTTTTCAAGCACAAAAACACTAATTCATTTCATTTTATCCCATGTATTTGCTATTTTCAAGATCATTCTTCCTCATTTCATAAAATTCTTATTTTCCAAACCATTCTCATTTGTTTGTTGTATCTTCCATTTCTAATGTAAAATTAATCATGTTGGTCTGATCATCATTTTTTTCTATCCCATTTGCTGAGAGAACTACATTTGGATTAAAGTTCATGTTGGAAAATGCATCCATGGAACTATGTAGGTAGAATCCACTTGTCTTATACATCTAGAATCAGATCAACCAACCCCTTCCTTTTATTCTCTTCCCTTATTTCTTATATCATTTTTCCTGTTTAAATAGGGAACAATTGTCATGTCATTGTTCTTTTTTATGATGTGGTGGAAAGTAATGCCTCTATCGCACATACATGAACATTTGTCTTTAAACTAAACTAACTTGGTTTTTGTTTGTATGTGTTTATTTGAGTTTTCTTGGTGTTTTGTTATGCTTTCACATCTCTCCTTTTATTTCTTCTCCTTTTCTCTTTTTATTACTTCTTGTCTCATCTTGGTCTTGTGTTTCCTTGATTATTTTTTCTTATCTCTTTTGTGTTTTAGAACATCTTGATGATTCACATAAATCATGATTGTTTATATCTTAATCCTATTTTATCATGTTATTTTTGGACCATTTTGTTTATTTGGTTATTATTTGTGTCTTGCTTTTCTAATTGATTTTTCTTTTCTCTTTTGTGTTCAAGAATGTCTTAATGGTCAACATGGATCTTGATTATTCATATCTTGGTCTCATGTCATTAAGACATTCTTGATTTTTGTTATTTAAAACATTTTTGTTCCTAATTAAGTATTGATTGATCATATCTTGATTTCAAGTTAGGTTCATTTACGTTTATCTTTTTCTTTGTTTTTTCTTTTCTGTTTAAATGTAAATCTTTGTAACTTTGGTTTTGGTCATTGTTTCACCATTATCCTTAGTTATAGATATTCACATTTGAACTGCCTCAATACAATTGGAATCCTATGTCATTATGAGTTATTCATACTTATGATGCCTAATTTATTTTTCTATATCAAGCACTTTGTTCTCAGGTCTCAACATCTTAACATCAACAATCAGTTTTGATGAATGATTCTCAAGAACACTTTACAAAACCTAGGCTCATGATATGGAATTAGGCTTCTAGGTAACATGTATTTTAGGCTTCTTAGTCAATTCTTATATGTGAATCTTTTTGAATACATTATGATTCTAATCAATTCTTGGTCATTTTTCATCATTCCTCATTCCATTCTCTCCTAAACTTGGGTGAACTACATTGGCCTGAAGTTCATGTTGGAACATGAGTCCATAGAACTATGTAGGTAGTGATTAATTTTTATTGAGGTCAGATTAGCTATTTCTATTCTTATTTTCATCTCTCTCATCACTTTTTGCATTCTCATATGCTTGGTTTTATCTGGCTTTCTAAGCCATTACACTATCGTATGCATGTTTGTGCTCACTCGCTTTAACCTCTCTTTTCAGTTATATCCTTGAGATATTTATTCTTGCCAATTACCCATGTAGGGGCACATAATCTAAACCACATTTGAATCAAATCAGCTCTACAAGGGTAAAATCATTATTTCTTTTTTTATTAATGATCAAGATTCACCCTACTAGGGTAAAACTATTTTATCATGATCAAATCTGCTCTACTAGGGTACTTATTATATTCTCTTTGGAGACCTTATTTTAGTGGTGATTCCCTTCTTGAAGTAGAACGCTCTCTCTTTTCCTCAAATTCCAAGATCTCCACGTTAAATCCTATGATGATAATATTTTATTGTGCAACTTGTCTTGAGATTGATCAATGTCATAAGTGCATAACTTGTACTCTCAAATTGGGTACATTTACAATGTGTCCCTTACATTTATGGATTTTATTTTTCCCATTCTCCTATCTTTGGTGCTTTTTATACCTCTATTTTCTTTTGATAATTGATGGTAATAATGTATGCAAGAATTGGCTCATTTGGATGTGATTTATTCCATGGGCTAATCTCTCACTTTCTCTCTCTTTTTGAGAATCTATCCTTCTATTTTACCCTATTATGTCCTATCTAGGGTGTATTGTGGGTCTATTAAAATTTATTCTTGACAACTCTTTTCTTTGAAAAGACATTCCTTCACTTTAATGTCTCAATACACCTTCTAAAATAGGGGGAAAATGTATATATCCAATTCCTAACACCATTTTTGTTGAAATTGTCAATCTTACTCAAATTGCACTCAAATGCATATTTTAGGTCAAAATCCATAAAACACCCTAAATGGTTTGAAATTTTCACTTAAAAGTGCCAGTTTAGGTCAAAGTATCCCTAAATAAGGCAATTTATTTTATGTTCCAACTAACTTTGATTCGATCATTTCAAGTTAAAATGACAATTTTACCATTTAGTACTCTAAATCACTCTTTTCTTCTAATTTATTGGTACGCATCATGTACCTTTGCTATTTGGTTTCAGTAACATCCTAAATTGGAATATGGCTCCAACACATCTAACATCACCTTTAAGTTCATCTCTAGGTAGATTATGACCCAATAATATGACTTTTTGACTATTTTGATTAATTGAGAGCTCATTTTTAAATAATTTCATAAATGTCGATTAACCTCATTTTAGGCTAATTAATCCAAATCAAGAGCTTAAGTGTATTTTCAATGAGATTTTTTGAATATTTGTTTTTAAAAATTGATTCCTGTTAACTATATATGAGGTGACATCATTTCTTGGGAAGACATCCCTAGGCCATAAATGCCACAAATATAAGGATTATGGGTCACCCATGCCTAGTTATTGCCTCCCATGGCTCTTTAATGCTTATTTATCTTGAGGATATTTATGAGTTTAATTCCAAATATTTGGATTATCCATGGCCACACATCTCAATCCTAAGATGGATGGTCATGGTTGATCTTAACCAATCTCAAAAATTTATAAATAGAGAGGCCATGCATATGAATTTTAATCTATTTTGGTGCAAGATTATTATGCTAAAATATTTTCAAAAGCTTGAATATTGAAAATTTATAATGTTAAACTATTTCCACAAGGTTTTGTGTTTGATCATAGATTTTTCTTGTAAGCTTCATTGATAGTCTAGTTTAGTGATTTGGAATCATGAGCCTAGATTTTCTAGAGTGTTCTTTAGGCATTGGAGGAGATTACCATAATTTTTGAAAACTACAAGGATGCTTGATCAAGGGAGAACATGTTATTGAGCCACATGCGTATGGTGAATCCATTTAGGAAGGTAATATGGTATTGCTTTCTTTCATTTGTTTCTTGTTATCATTTATAATTCCCATAGGAATAAATAGTATTGCTTAGTTGATTATTTATGCATGTTTCATTATTTATGGACTAATGCTTGACTAACATGCTTTCTAGTCTTCTCTACATCTAATGGAGTACTGGGGCAAAACTATCTTATCACGATCAAATCAACTCTATTAGATTACCTATATATTCTCTTTAGAGACCCCATTCTAGTGGTGCTTCCCTTCTTAAAGAATAATATTCTCTATTTTCCTCTAATTATATGATCTCCACATTAAAGACCATGATGGCCATATTTAATGTGCAACTTATCTTGGGATTGATCAATGTCGTAAGTGCACAGCTTATACTCTCAAATTGGGTACATTTACAGTGTGTCCCTCACATTTATGGATTGAATATTTCCCATTTCCCTCATATTTGGGGCCTATTATAATTATAATTATATTTTTATCATTGATGGTAATCATATGTGCAAGCATTAACTCATCTCAATGTGATTTATTCCATGGGTTAACCTCTCACTTTCTCTCTCTTTTTGAGAGTCCATCCTTTTCTTCCATCCTATTATGTCCTCTTGAGGGGGAATCATGGGTCTATTCCAATTTCTTATTGACAAATATTTTCTTTGAAAAGACATTGCTTCACCTGAATGTCTCCCTACACCTTCTAAAATAGGGGGAAAATGTAGACATCAAATTCCTAACACCATTTGTGTTAAAATTTCCAATCTTACTCAAATTACACGTAAATGCACATTTTAGGTTAAAATCCATAAAACACCCTAAATGGTTCTAACTTGTTACTTACAAGTTCTAGTTTAGGTTAAATTATCCCTAAATAGGGCAATGCATTTTATGGGCTAGCTAACATTGATTAGACTATTTCGAGTCAAAATGGCAATTTTGTCATTTAGTGCTCTAGAATACTCTTTTCTTATAATTTGTTAGTACAGATAACATACCTATGCTATTTGGTGTTGGCAACATCTTAAATGGGAATACAGCTCCAAAACATCTAACATCACCATCTAGTTCCTCTCCACTTAGATTACAACCTAGTAATATGACTTTTTGACCATTTTGATTAATTGAGGGCCAATTTTAAAATAATTTCATAAATATTTTTTAACCTTGTTTAAGGATAATTAATACAAATAAGGAGCTTAAGTGTATTTTCCATGAGAGTTGTTGAATAGTTTTTTTAAAAATTGATTCCTATTAACTACATCATCAAGTGACATCATTTCTTGGAAAGACATCCCTAAGCCATAAATGCCACAAATATCAAGATTATAGGTCACCCATGCCTAGTTAACACCTCCCATGCCTCTATAATGCTTATTTATCTTGAGTATATTTATTAGTTTGATTCCAAATATTAGGATTATCCATGGCAACACATCTCAATCTTAAGATGGACGATCATGGTTGACCCTATCCAATCTCAAAAACCTATAAATAGAGAGGCCATGGATATGAATTTTAATTTATTTTGATGTAAGGTTATTATGCTCAAATATCTTCAAAATCTTGAATATTTCAAAGTTACAATGTTAAATTATTTCCACAAGGTTTTGCATTTGATCATAGATTTTGCTTGCAAGCTTCATTAGTAGGCTAGCTTAGTGATTTGGAATCATGAGCCTAGGTTTTATGGAGTGTTATTGAGTCATTAGAGGATATTACCACCATTTTCGACAAAGACAAGGATGATTTATCAAGGGAGAATATGTTTTTGAGCCACATGGGTATGGTGAATCCATTTGGGAAGGTAATATGGTGTTGCTTTCTTTCATTTGTTTCTTACTATCCTTTATAATTCCCATAGGAGTAGATAGGATTGCTTAGTTAGTTTTTTATGCATGTTTCATTATTTATAGACTAATTATTGACTAACTTTGTAATCATATATACACCTATCATTGATCTATACACAGTTTGATTTTCATCAAAGGACTCATCCTCTTTGCTCAACATACATCTAATAATCATGGGAGTATTGGATGGTTTGCTATATACCATTAAAAATTTATTAATCATCTCCATTACATACTTATTTTGGTGTATGAATACACCTTCATCAAATTGGGCTACTTGTATACTAAATAAGAAGGAAATTTCTACTAGAATAAACATCTCAATTTCACTTTGCTTTTATGTAGAAATACTATGCCCCTAAACTATCACATGTGTTAGGATATGAATAGCTAACTTGTGGCTTACTTATCCCTCTTTATGATATTTAAAATTTCTCTATGCATTCATTGGGTTAGTAGGTCGGCCTATGGAGTAACCATGGCCTAGATAGACTATATATAGGAGGTAGTGGGTAACTATTTATCATCATATTATGAATTCTGCTCTTATTGAAGCTTATGGAGGTTTCCCCCTCGAAGCGGCTTGTCTATTATCATATATTATGATATATTTTAGTCATATTTGGATATATTTCTACTATTCTACTTTATTGTTGAAGTACTTTCATTACAAGTGGTATCAGAGCTACGATTTGGGCAATCATGTGGGTGAAACCCAAATTTTTTAAATTTGGCTGTATATATAAAATATTTCGAATTTATATACAATTTTTTTATTAGAGGTGAGAAATAATTAAATTAATCTTCCATTAAAATTTCAGCTTATTTGGACCTGTTTTACAAAAGTTATCTCCATTTTAGGTTTTTTCATAAAATTACTCTATAGTGCACAATTCAAAGAATTTTTTTGAGTTATTTACATTTTTGGAAAGATTAGAAAAATTTGGCTATGGTATGTTCTTTCTATGTTTTTATTTGAGGCTGAGATAATTCCAAAATCACTTGGTCAAAGTTGGGTCAAAAGTGCCAATAAGGGTCGACATCCTAACGCCCTTTTATGGTAGGTCCACAAACTTAGGGTTGAGAAAAGGGTGCTAAAACTCTAGGTAAAACTCATAAAAAGGAAGAGATGGAGTCAAAATGGGGATTTACTAAACCCTTTATACAATATTTTTTTGACACAGATCATAAAGTGAGCCAGCTTGACTATAGTGTGCAAGGCATTCAGAGTGAGGTGCAAGGCATACAATCTAATATGAAATCCATATAAGATTGTTTGGGAGATATCATGATGGATTTGAAAAATAATCATTCAAATCATCCAACTAATGATATTTCACAACCCCACTAGGGTGGTTCTCCTAACCAGTCTACTTCAAATCTAACTACATTACCATAGAGGAACTTGTTACCAAAGGTGGATATGTGCAAATTTGATGGAAAAGATTCAGTCAATTGGATAAATGAAATAGATAATTTTTTTGATCTACATTAGATCTCAGGTGGATAGAAGGTTACCATGGCATCCTTATATCTTGAACTTAATCATTCATTTGGTATTGATGGTTGTGTGCTCAAAAGAAAAAGATGACTCTCAATGTCACTTGGTTAGTTTTTATAGAGGAGTTGCAATTACACTATGACAATAGTGTGACAGAGAATTACTTCAGCCAACTAGCAAAATTGCAACAAAATGTCTCTATTAAGGATTATATTCATCATTTTTATAACCTATCCTTATGTGTGGAGACAATTTATGAGGAGAATTTGAATGACCTATTTTTGGGTGGACTCAAAGACCACATTCAACATGAGGTAATCATGTTTAAGCCACTTAATATTTATGATTCTATTATCATGGCACGTAGAGTTGTGGAAAAATTCATAGCCAATGAGAATCAACCATTCACTCACTTCAAAGATCATAGCATATCGACACTAACCTTTCCTCTACCTACAAAATTGACCACTTTGTAAATTGAAGAGAAGTGTGCAAAAGGATTATGTTTTGATTGTGATAGCAAGTGGATCAAAGAACATAGATGTGATAAGAAGAAGTTATTCTACATTGAGGGATCCAATGAAGATGAAGAAGAAGTTGATGCCTCCAATGATGATGAAGAAGATATAGAGGAGGTACCTGAATATTTCCAACCTATAATCTCTTATCATGCACTTGCAGGTATTAGCACACCACAAACTCTTAAGGTGATGGATTTCCTCAAGAAACAGAAGGTGACAATGTTGATTGATTCAAGGAGCACACATAAATTCATCAACCATAAGTTGGCCACTCGATTGAACTATTTCATCTACCCAGCACCAAAATTATAAGTCATGATTGCATATGATGGCATAATTAATTATTCATGTAAATGCCATAGTATTAAGCTTGGTATGGGTGAGTATATTCTCGATTATCCTATGTTTGATATTCCCATGGGTAACACATACATTATTTTGGGTGTCTAATGGTTCACAACCTTGGGTACCATTGAGATGAACTTCCAAGAACTATTCATACACTTTCATTCTAAAGATAGGAAAATCAAACTATGTGGATTACAAGAAAAATATCCACAATTGATTAATACACATCAGATGACCAAGATGATAAAAAAGGGGGAAGAGGGAATTATTGCACAATTATGTTCCATAGAAGCTCAACCCACACAAGCATCTTCACATCCTAATCTATAGATGATTCTTGATGTGGAGGAGCACATTTAGCATCAACAAGAGGTTTTGGCTAGTTTGAGAGAGAATTTGGCCTTGAAATAAAATAGGATGACGCAACAAGCAGATCAACACCATAGTGAGAAAATTTTTGAGGTGGGTGACTGGGTATTTATATGTTTGCAACCTTACAAAAAGATGTCCTTGAAGTAACAAAAAAGGGACAACAAACTTGCTCCTAAGTGTTATGGCCCTTATCAGGTTCTACAAAAAATTAGAAGTGTGGCTTACAAGCTTGAGTTACCTCATTCATCTCACATACACCCAATATTTCATGTTTCTTATTTAAAGAAGGTCATTGGATAGAAAGTTTTAGCCCAAATGGAGATCCCAAAACTAGATGAAGAAGGATGTGTCATTTTGGAACCAGAGATCCTCCAAACATATACTAAGTAGTTGAGAACCAGAGAGATTAGGGAATATCTAATCAAGTGGAAGAACCTATGTAGTAAATATGCAACTTGGGAAGGTGAATATTTTCTATAACAACATCCAGAGTTGTTCAATGTTAAGGACAATGTTGGTTTGAAGGGGGAGGGCATGCTACGCCTCTAACCTATCGTATGTATTAGGATACAAATAGCTGACTTATGGCTTACTTATCCCTATTTGATGTTATTTCACATTTCTCTATGCATTTATTTGGTTAGTAAGTCGGCCTATGGAGTAACCATGGCCTAGATAGACTATATATAGGATGTAGTGGGTAACTATTTATCATCGTATTGTGAACTCTGCTCTTATTAAAGCTTATGGAGGTTGCCCCCTCAAAGTGGCTTGTCTATTATCATATATTTTGATATATTTTAATCATATTTGGATCTATTTCTACTATTCTACAATACTTTTGAAGTAATTTAATTACAATGAAATTTTTTACACATTTTTTATTGCTACAACCAAAAATGATGTCATCTACATAAATAACAATAATGAATATATGCCCACCTTCAGATTTGAAGTACAAATTATTGTCTGTACATCCTTTTTTAAAACCTTGTTGTTGCAAGTATTGGTTCAATCTTGAATACCATCCTCTAGGTCTTTATTTTAGACCATATAGTGTTTTCTTCAGTCTACACACATAATCTTCTTCATCTAACAATTGAAAACCTTCTAGTTATTTAATATAGACTCCCTCTTCTAGGTTCCCATTCAAGAAAGTAGACTTTACATCCATTTGATAGACATTTAACTTCTTATAAATAGATAATGTTATAAATATTCTTATAGATTCTGATCCATTAGTTGAAATAAATGTTTCTTCAAAGTCTATGCCTTCTACTTTTTCATATCACTTGCACACCAATCTCACTTTATTTATTATAACAACTCCATCCTCATTGAGCTTGTTTCCACGGACCCATATTGTTCCTATCACATTATTTTTTAAGGGTCTTGGAAAATTGCCAAGTTTTGTTCTTTTTTATTGGGCTCAGTTTTTATCCTATGGATTTTAGCCAATTCTCATCCTTGTTGGCTTGAACATAGTTCTTAGGCTCAATTTCAAACATTAGATCAAAACTTACTGGCTCCTTACTAATTATAGCTTGTCTCCTTGTTGAAATTCATTCATTATTATTTTCAATTATCTAGTCTTTAGGATGATCCTTCTAAAAAAATCTTGGAGGTGTTTTTTCATTCTTTTCCTTAGCATCTTCACTATTTTCTTATGCTTTAAGATCTGCCTCTTTAATACTAGTTTCCTTGTCAACTTCAACATGTTTTATGCCTTATTCAAGCTTGACATTTATTCTCTCCACCATATTGTGTAGCCTCTTATTGTAACATACATAGGATATTATTTGAGTGGAATAACCAAGAAATATTTCCTCATCACATCTTAATTCAAAGCTTTTATGTTTGTCCTCCTTTCTTTTGATGTAGTATTTGCTTCCAAACACTCTAAATTACTTTAAAATGTAGGTTTTCCATACTATAGATCATAGGGAGTTTGGTCACTATTTACACTTAGTTGAACTCTATCCAAGATGTATACTATTTTTTGCACTAGTTCTCTCCAATATCCATCAATTAACTTGGCCTTCCTTAACATTGTTTTGGCCATTTATTTGACTATTCTATTATTTCTCTCAACAAATCCATTTTGCTATGGATTCCATGCTATAAATTAGTTCCTTTTGATCCCATGATTCTAAAAATAATCTATGAATTCATTTGAGATAAATTCTCCACCTTTATCATATCTTAATATTTTGATTTTTTTCCAATATCATTTTCAACCATGGCTCTAAAGATCTTGAATCTCTCAAAGGCTTAAGATTTATCATTAAAAAAGGTTACCCATGTCATTATTGAGTATTCATCTAAAAATAACATGAATTAATGATCTCTTTTAGATCCTCTTATCTTTTTAGGACCATGAAGATTAATATGAACTATTTATAGAGGCTTTGTAGCTACATACTCCTTTATTTAAAATCTGACCCTTTTCTATTTTCCTAGTTGACATTCCTTACAAGTATTATGTATATGTTTGGTTATCTTAGGCATGTGTCTTACACACTTATTTGAATTCAGTTGGATTATATTATAAGATTTGACTTAAAGTTGACGTGACCCATTTTCTTATGTCACAACTAACTCTCATCAATAGTTCCCATGAAGCAACTATTACCATTCACTTCAACAAGATTGTAGATATTGCTCTCAATCCTTTTCCCTTATATAATTATTTTTCCATATCTCTTTATATTGTATCCTTCTTCATAAAATATGACCTTGTATCCATTGTTACACATTTGGCTAACACTTAGAAGATTATGCTTCAATCCTTCAACATAAAGGACATCATGTGTAGGTAGTATACTATTTGTATTCAAGGTTCCTTTACCTTTGATATTTACTATTGTGTTGTCTCCCAATCTAACGGATCCTTTAATAAATTTTATTAATTGGTGAACTTGATCTTATCACCAGTCATATGCTTTGAATAACCACTATCCATCACCCACAAATTTTTCTACTTAGCATAGAGTGTAGTCTTAGAAATCATTGATGGATTTTTCACTCTCCACACATCCTTGGATTTCTTACATAACTTCTTCTTAGAAACTTGTGAACCTTTGTTCACACTAAGAGGCATTTCTTTCTTTACATTATGTACTTTTGATCTTACAAATATATTTCTATAATGTTTAGTGATGTAACCAAAGTTATTTCAGTTATAACATGTTACATTTGTACCTACCAATGGTGAAAATGAATTTTTATTTACAAAGTTGATTCTCCTTGTAGTTACAAATATACAATTACTAGACTTATGACCAAAATGATTAAAAATATAAAAATAACCATTAAAATATGAGGAATACCTATTCATATAATTTCTTGGTGTAGCATGAGGAGTTCTTTTAATCTGTGGCTTCTTTATGTTTCTCACCTTAGTGTATCCATCAACATCAAATACCTTTGTCTTTTTATTTTATTTAGGCTTCATTTCAGGATCTTATTTCTCCATAATAGTTGTGTTTGAGTGTGTATTTGTGTCCTTGTAATCTTTCTCTTTCTTTGATTCTTATTCTCCTTTTGCTTTGATGTTTTCATATAGGTTAGTAGATGCACTAGTTGACAAAAAAATTCCCTTCTCATAACCTGGACCTAATCTCTCATTTCAGGGATTTTGAGAGTTGATCAATTCATCAAGAATGTATGATCCTCCTATCAACTTTAGACTTTTATTTGGTTGACCTTTGGATTTTTCAAGCTCTTTTCTCAAAGCCACTATTTCTACCTCAAGCTTCACACATTCATCAAATTTAGATTATAGTTTTATTTTGACTACATCTTCTATTCTTTTAGCCTATTAAACTTGTGTCTTTAGGATAATTACCATCTGATCATATTTATCAAGAATTTTAGACATTTTCTCAATTTAATTTTGACCAAGATTCTTTTGTTTTGAGTTCCCTTTTCTTAGCTTGCCAATATCACATAGATCACATATGAGCTCACATTCTAGATCCACTTATCCTTATTTATCTGAGTCTTTAATGCCATCTTTATATATATATATATATATATATATATATATATATATATATATATATATATAAATAAGTTGAACCTACTATCATGAATAGGGATTCATTTCCCTTAGCCATAAAAGCATAGTCATGATCATCATCTGACATTTGAACTATCACTATCTTCCATTGAGTCACTATCTTCTTTTATGTACGTACCTTTCTTATTATTGAAGTTCTTCTTCTTAGGATAATAGGGTTTAAAATTATTTCTATTGTTTACCTTCTTAGAGTTATCCTTTTTATTATGGGGTCATTTACCATAAAAAATATGACAATTATAGCTTTTGAAGGGTAACTTACATCTATACTTTCTATATCCTCGATTTATTCTTCTTACAAATTTAATTTCTTCATGAGTCTCCTCAAATTTAGATGTAGATGCTTTTTCCTTTACTTTCTTAGATACTTTAAATGCAAGTTCTCTCTTGAAGGTGTTTATTTCTTCCATTCATCTCATAGGTTGTGAAAGTCCCATGCAACTCATCAATAATGAGTTTATCTAGATCTCTTGATTTTTCTATTGGAGAGATTTTAGAGTCATATCTTGATGGCAAAGATATTAAAACCTTATTGAAGATGATTGATTCTTTTATCTCTTCTCCAAGACCTCTGATTTCTTTTACTATTTCATCTACCCTAAGGAGGTAGTCTACAATATTTTCCTCTTCATTCATCTTAATGGTCTCAAACATGCCTTTGTAATTTTGTAGCTTGGCCTGCTTTACTTTTTCATCTCTTTCATCAATACCCTTTAACTTATTGTAAATCTCTTGTGCATTTTGATAGTGCATATCTTTGATAGACTCAAAGTTTGACATTACATAAATAATAACATGATTTGACTTTAAATTGATTTCATATGAATTCTTGGTATTTTGATCAGTAAGAGTTATAGCAGGGGTTGTATATCTATTTACCATAGACATTCATACATTAAACCTAAATGTAGACATATGTTTCCATTATTATTCTCCAAAATACATAGTTAGATCCATCAAAGAGAGGTTCTTTATTTGATTAAGATCATTCTTGGGTAGCCATTATGTTCATTATTCTAAGATCTACCTAAGATAATTAAGGTTATTTAAAATAAACCTAAGCTCTGATACCAATTATTGGTACACATCTATCTATTGAGAGGGTGTGTTAATCATTAGATCAAATACAACATGTATTTTAATCTTTTAAAATAAAATTCAAAACCATATGTAGATTACAATATAAATGTAAAGATCATACACACAAATACACATGACACTAGTTGTATATGTAGAAAACCCATTGGGAAAAAATATGGGGAGAATAGTTTATAGAATCTAATATTATAATATAGCCTCATTTTTTAAAGCCCTACTAGCAAACCTCATTGGTTAAAATTTTGAAGGACACCAATCCTAATGAGACACCAATCCCCTAGTTTAAGAGAACCAACTCTAAATAATCACCCACTCCCTAATTTGATCAACCACTCAACTTATCTGATGGTACCAACCTATCAAACTCTTTTATGGATCTATAACTTTGGTTTACAAGTTAGATTCATACATGAATCCAAATATTGATTCTTTGTTATAGGTCTAATCTACAACTGATCATTCTCTACCCATTTTCTTTTTTCCTATCTTCCTCTTTGATCCTCTATATACCTTTGCTCTTATGTCTGGATATGTCTTTATTCAACACAATTCATTAACTTCACCAACCACTCTACTTTGGTCTACCCCCTCGAGTTCTGTATCTTTTTGATTTTCTATTTGACACACCTCTTTTTATTTTGATTTTTGTTTCTATCTATATTCAATTTGCCTCAATAAAAAATGTAATTATTCATCTCTGTTTTCCTTGTCATAGATATTATACATACATACATACATACATACATACATACATATATATATATATATATATATATATATATATATATGATCTAGGGTTTTCTTCTTCTCTGTGTTCACACTTGGACTACAAACACATCATATCAGTTTTGGACTTTCATTCATTAAGAAGTGAATTGTTATTTTCCACGTCTCAATTATATGCATCACCCATAATTATGGATCTCTTTACTATCTATAGAATCTATTAGACTTGATTTTTGATGCAAAAGATTTTTAATGTATATTTGATTAGTTGGATCAAACAATATCATTATTTATGTTGAGATATAGATCTTATACATAAATTCCTACATGTTCTTGCAACTAATCATTTATCTAGACATAAATTTAAAAAATTTATCATTGATCTTACCTTTGGTACCGTGATTTGATGGTCTCTATTAAATTGGCTCAACATTGAAATGTGTCCATTCGATCATCCTTTGACAGGCTCATGCTATCCCTTACATCTTTGTAGACTTTCAAACTTTAGCTTTGTCATCTTTGAAATGCATATGTTGATCTTTCTTATCTAATCCTCTATGTGTTATTGGATATTCAAAGATGCAAGACCCATACCTTAACTTGGTTGTTAAAATTTGACACCTTGACCTCATCTTTTTTCTACATACATCTTTAGATCACTTTCACTTCATTGATCTTCTCAAATATACTCAGTCTTTAACTTTCCACTATGTCAATAAACATAGATCACTTTGTTCCATCTACGTCCACTCACTCCATTATATCTCCTTTACATTATCAATCATGCACCGTCAAATATTTTGACAAGATCTAACATTATATTTGATAGGCTCACTCTCATTGGTCCTCTATCTAGTAGACCCATGTGATTTTAACACTTTGCATTAGTGCATTCACTCAATGGAGCCATTAACACTTTTACTTTGTTTCACTCCATTGTATCTCTAATTTTTGATTAAACATGAACCATTAATCTTCTAACTAGTTCTAACTTTACTTGGGGTCTATCTCAATTATGCTTGGAATGCAAATTTTCCATCTTCATATCTTTTGCTTCACTTAACTACTTGGTCTAAAATTTGGACCACATAAATTAGACATGAAAGTAAAAAAACCCATATGTTATATTATTTATGAATCCTTCACATGTTTGAGATATAATGTCATTAATATGATTTCTCATATTATTCTACCACAAAGCTAGCTATGCCTTGAACTTCCTTAGAAGGCCACCTTTGTCCTTGCATAACTCTTGTCGTGCTTAGTCACATGACCTATAAATTATTTAATATAATATTATTATATAAGGTATTCCATCCATATATCTATTTACTACTAAAGCCCTCCTACGTGCAAGATATGACATCATAAAAATGCCTTATCAACTTTTTCTTATAACCTAAAAATTTGATTAAGTGTTGGAAAAAAATTTCAAACTGCCTTAGATTCCTACTTTACTCAAGAATATCTTTTATCATGCTACATCATGTGACCTAAGATTTATCATATATACACTAGGAAATAAATGAATAGATCCATGTGATCATTTTGTCCTAACACCTCTATGTGTATAAATGCTAACCTCATCAATATGCTTAATTGGCTATGTTTAGCCCTTTTTGAAAATTTGGTCAGGAATAGAAACTTGGCGGATTTTATCAATTTATCCAAATTTGCATCCACATATATTCAATTACACTTCATTTCATGGCTTCAAATCTGGTGCATAATAACTAGGAACTAATGTGATCACAACCATATGACCAACTCCACCATAGTCATTCACACATGGCCATTATGATGTTAGAAAAATGACTTCTCATCTTTTCTATCATGGACCCAAAATGTCTAGATGATCAATGTGAAGAATCAGATGAATTCCATTCATGCACAAAATCATTCCAATCATCCTTGATCTCTAATGGGATCACCATGATCACCATATCCATCCCTCATCATTAATCACATGCTCATAATGTCATTTTTGACATTAATGACAATCATATTTCTAAAATTTCTATGGAGGATTACATACATCTTTGTAGCATAGTGAGGTAATATGACACTTTCAATTAATCCTTTAGTAAAAAAATTAATAATAAATTATTTAGAGAGGTTATAAAAGTAAAATATGTATTATTATTGCTTAATATTGAGTTTCTCTTATCAAAAAATTAAAGTAACAAGTTATTTGATTCTATATTTAAATAGTAAGATAAAGGTACTTGCATTATTATTATTGTTATTCCTTGTCATTATATGGAATCAAACATGTTTTACTCTACCTCCATTATTTATAAAGGTGTGGTTATAGAAGGTAACACATTTAATTGATAAAATCAAATATAAATTATGATTAAATCACTTCTCAAAATAATATTCATAGCCTTGATTATTCATAATTTTGAAGTTAAGATTTATAGGTTATGAAAAATACCATAGGGTATGAGTGATGCTATATAAAATGAGTGTAATGGTCAATAGGGTTTGTTAACTAACTGTGGTCAATGTTATTATATTATTAGATGACATATTATAAAATAAAACCATGGCTAATACCATAGGGTATGGCCAATTTAGTATAATGATGAGTTGGTCAGTACCATAGGGTATGGCCAATGTATTTAAAAATTTACCATGGTTGGTACCATAGGGTATGGCTAGTAGACTATAAACTTTGCCATGATTGGTATATTAGGGTATGGCCATTATAGTTGATAAGTGGAAAAATGGTGTAGTATAGTAGAATATATGGACCAATTAGATTTTAGTTACTATTTTTATTTCATAATTTTGGATTAAAATCTAATTTTGTTTTGTTGTTTCAAATTTTGTAAAGATTACGATGATTATGGTGGAGCATATATTATATATGCTAATAGATATGTTCAAGAAACTTTCAGTATTAAATAATAATTAGCTCATGCCATTTGTATTTTTTGGGTAAATGGAGATGTCTTCATGCCTATAAGTAAAAGGTTCATTTTAATGTTTCTATTGAAATGGTAGAGGGTGAAAAACACATTCAAGTGGGAGGTAGATGGGGATGTGATAGAGGTGGCAATCACTTTGGAGAACATCCATGACATATTGGGGTTTATAATTATTATAACTCCTATAATATGTGAGATGATATAGAATACATATAAAAGGAAGGAGTTACCCTTTTGGGATACAAGATCAAATTAGTATGATGAGTGTAACTTCATCATATGATATTTTTTAGTTTTCATCCTAGGGATTCTCGATATATACAAATCCATTATGAGAATTACGACCATACATGTATTATGTCATAAGTTTCATGGGTAAGTATCTATGTACATTATTAATATATGCCAATATATGCTAAATAATGGTATGCTTTATGATATGGAAACTACAATATGGTTGTAAATGGTACACAATATCTATGGTTTACTAAATTGGGCTAATAAACTATGGGATTCATTATCATTTTTAAAATATGGATATTTTAGAGATTAACCTTGTATATTACTAATGGGTTACCTCATGTGGTGGATTATCATCCCCCTTGAGTACAAATATGGGCATAATATCATATATTATGAGTTATCCCCCATGTGCCTACATTAGATAATTTTAAGAAATCCCATATTACATGGATGTCATATGGGGTAAAAATGGAAATTTTACCATCTTATAAAACCATAATGTATGTGAGGGGATATAGATAGATAATAATAAATTATACTTACTTGGTTGAGCCACATCCATATGATAACATAACAATAAATTTTGGATTACCACACCTGATAACACCTTTGAGATTTATACATTATTGGATGAAATATGATAGAGTTAGAGGGAGTAGGGGTATGAGGTGTGTCAGCTCCATTCTCATTAGTGATACCTAATTAGCCTATAGTGGAAAGACGATGGAGAAAATTATAGAGAATAACATGGGGAGAGGTCAGAAGTAGGTAGGAAGTTTTTTTACCATGGAGATAGGTGGATCCTCAATCCTACCCTTTGGCAAGTCATACCATTAATGGTTAGATGTGAATGATGAATTGATAAGCTATGTTAGTTGAGTAAGGAAGATAGAGAGGATTTTCCCTAGATTATATCCATGAGGGATGACATGCTCTTGGTGAAATATTTAATGGGATGATTATAAGTAAATTTTTTTTAAGTTTATATTATCAATTTTAGTTTCATATATGTAGAGATATGCATGATATGTAATAGTGATAAATATTCTATAGATCTAAATTTATAAATGAGATTTAATGTAAAATTTGGATTTATTTTTGTAAATGAAAAAAATGAAGTGCAATGAAGGCCTCTAATATAAATGTCTTATCATGATATTTTCGAGACTATGCTACCAAAACATGATACCATGGAGATGTTAAATACTATATAATATTTGAATAGACCATATTCTACATGGTGTATGTTGATTGTAATATCTACTAGGAAGCTTGAGCATATACAATAGGTAACAACTCAAATGATAGTTCTAATAAAGGCATGGAGAGATACTAAGGTAACATGGTTGATAATTGTATTAGACAAAGATTTACACATCAATATGGCATGGAAAGTGGTTTAGCTATAAGCACATGTGGATCATCTTGAGGGCCATATCTATGGTGCACAATTAAAAAATTTAGAATTATAAGTTATTATTTACATTTCTAGATCAAGAGCATCCATGGAAAGTGTTTCATCCTTCCAGTAGAGGGATAAAGGTGATCTATTGGCCTAGAGCCTACATTTTGTACTAAAACTAATTTTAGTGTATTAGGTTGTATTTATGTATAAAAATGGAACATGTATGTATATACATATATCTATATTTATGCATACATATCTCAATCTTATACATAAATACATCCCAATATACCAATATATATAGATATAGCATAGACACATATATGTATCTATATATATGGAACATACATACATACATATATGCATATGTGTGTGTGTGTGTGTGTGTGTGTGTGTGTGTGGCTCATCCACATGTGTCTAAATGGTGTATGAGTTGTTTCCTTTTTAGCACACATTATATTTTTAACATCATTCTATGAGAAATATATAATGTATTGTGATGTACATTTTGTTATTTTCTAAAAAAAAATATTAAACTAAAGGTAAAAAAGAACAAAAACAAAAATTAACAAAAAATAAAAATAAATTTAAAACACATTGAATGAAAGGAAGATTAAAATATTAAGACAAAACATGAGATATGTAGAACACTACTAGTAAGGAGTTAAAAATCAAATCAAAATGTAATACAAATCTAATCATAAGATTCAAAAACAAATCCAACCCTAGTCATTGAATCTTCTATCTTTCTAAATTAGAAAATGAAACATGTGGTTTCAAAATTAGATCTAAAATCTGATAAGAGACATGTCAAATGATCCAAACCATGGTAGAATATGTGTGTGCGTATTCCTTACACACACACACACACACACACACACACACACACACACACACACACACACACACACACACACACACACACACACACACACACACATATACATACATACATATATATATATATATATATATATATATATATATATATATATGTATGTATGTATGTATGTATGTATGTATAAGAGACATAAGAGACATGTCGAATGATCCAAACCATGGTAGAATATGTGTGTGTGTATTCCATACACACACACACACATAGATATATATATGTATACACATACATATATATATATATATATATATATATATATATATGTATATATATATATGTAGATATATATATGTACATATATATATATGTATATATATATATATATATGTATATATATATATATATGTATGTATGTATGTATAAGAGACATAAGAGACATGTCGAATGATCCAAACCATGGTAGAATATGTGTGTGTGTATTCCATACACACACAGACATACATACATATATATATATATATGTATATGTATATATGTATATGTATATGTATATATATGTATATACATATATGTGTGTCTATATATATATATATATATATATATGTATATATGTATGTGTGTGTGTGTGTGTGTGTGTGTGTGTGTGTGTGTGTGTGTGTGTGTGTGTGTGTGTAATCATAAGATGTAAAAACAAATTCAACCCTAGTCGTTGAATCTTATATCTTTTTAAATTAGAAAATGAAACATGTGGTTTCAAAATTAGATCTAAAATTTGATAAGAGACATGTCGAATAATCCAAACCATGGTAGAATATGTGTGTGTGTATTCCATACACACACACACACATACATATAGATATATATATGTATACATATACATATGTATATACATATACATTTATATATATATGTATATATATATATATATGTGTATATATATATGTGTGTGTGTGTATGTATGTGTGTGTGTGTATATATATATGTATATATATGTATGTATATATATATATATATGTATATATATATATATGTATATATATGTATATGTATATGCATATGTATATGTATATGTATGTGTATTTATGTATGTATGTGTATGTGTATATGTATATGTATGTGTGTGTGTGTGTGTGTATGTGTGTGTATGTATATATGTATGTATGTATGTGTGTGTGTGTGTATAAATATACATAAATACATACATACATATATATTAATATATAGATATATGCATACATATATACATATACATATATGTGTGTGTGTATATACATATACACATACATATACAAGTATATATACATACATAAATACATACATGCACACAGACACAAAAACACACACAGACATATATATACATACATACATATGTGTGTGTGTGTGTGTGTGTGTGTGTGTGTGTGTGTGTGTGTGTGTGTGTGTGTGTGTGTGTGTGTTTGTGTATGTACGTATGTGTTAAGCACATAATATACTGAGATGGAGGGTGAATCAGCATATTATATATCTTATAAAACTTTCCCTTTATCAAATTCCACTTAATCAAAAATTCAAGATATGTAATAAAAATCAAATAATAAAAATCACACAAGATAGAGAGAGACACCATATATAACATGGAAACCCAATGTGGGAAAAACCATAGAGAAAAATATCAAGTATATTCATGAGAAATAACCCATAGGAGCACCATACCCCTTTGTCGAGTACCAACCCAGCTACAATTCATGAGCACCAACCCACAGGATCACCATACCCCTTTGCCGATCACCAACCCAGCTACTATTCATGAGCACCAACCCACAAGAACACCAACCCCTTCACTGAGCACCAACCTGGCAACAATTCGTGAGCACCAACCCACAGGAGCACCAACCCCTTTGTGTATACCACACACCTATTTCTCAATGTTGTTATCTCAACAAATGATAGATCAATACAACATCTCTTTCCTCTCACTTTTTCTCTTTTAAGCTAGATTTAACAAATACAAATCATATTCATCTCTCACAATTGCTCTTCTAAGCTAGATACTACAATATCCAATCAACCTCTATCTTCCATGTATATAAATGGCTTCTCAAGCCCTTATTTATAGCTTTCCAAATGACCTTTGGCCTTCCCCCTTTGTGACCCTTCAATCCTCATGGAAAATGACACCAATCTTGGATGACCCTTCATATTCAAGCCTTTGAAAATTCATGTGGTGACCCTTCATGACCAAAAACATCCTTCCCACTTTTGTCCTTATCCTTGGTGACTTTCGTATTCCTCAAAGTGTCCCTTCTTAAGAAATTGTGCCCTTACTCTTTTGTCTTCACTTGGTGACTCTTGGTATTCCCCAAGATGACTCTTCATGGGAAAATGCATCCCATCCTTCTTTTGTCTTTACCCCGTGGCTCTTTGACTTCTCCATGGGCCCTTCTTTTGTCTCATATGCAACCAAAAATATATTTGTTAATATTAAATAAATATTGACTCATATTAGCCAAGATATATTTATTATAAAGATTATTAAATGCAATGAGGCCTTTACCACCAATAATACTAGACCTTTGACATCAATGACAATATTTCCAACAATCTCTGCCTTTGTCATTGATGGCAACCTCAATCATGAAATTGCCACATCTTGTCACCTACACATACTATCATCTAAAAACATATAGTAACTCCCCCTTACTGTAGTAACATGTACCTATTCCTTGTACCTATTTTTTACACCTATACCTGTACCTGTTATTCTCCCCCTTTGACATCAACGGCAAAGGGCCTACCTGGAGCTAATGCTTAGCTCACCCTCAACTGATGTTGAACATCAATGGTAGGAAGTAATAGAAATTGCTCCCAACTCCTCTCACTGATCTTTGAATGTATCCTTTGATCGTACCTTTGAGAAGATATCTGCCAATACATACACATTGTTCCCTATCCTTTGAGCATCTGCAATCAACTCATTTGAATGTTTTCTTCTAATCTCACAACCTTCTTTATGAAACTTTAATGTATATCCTTGATCACATATTTGAATAACACTTAATAGATTATGCTTAAGACCTTTTACATACAAAACATTTTTAGTCTTAGTTCTACCATAATCCAAACTCAAAGTACCTTTTCCAACTACGTTGGAAGTGGTTTTATCTCTGAATCTCACTGTACCACCATTGATCTTCTTTAGAGATATGAATTTACTTTTATCTCCTATCATATGCCTCGAACATCCACTATCAATTAACCATGGCTGATCTTTACCTTTTACATGCAGGGTTGCCTGAACCATCATAGAATCTTCATGTTATTTCTTCTACCATGTACATTTCTGAACCTTCTCCCTGATGAATGGAGCTTTGAGATTCTAATCCTTCTTCTTGATGAATGGAGCTTTGAAGCTCTGATTCTTCTTGACTGACTTGAACATGCTTCTACAATACCGAGCTGTGTCCAAAGTTGTTGCACTTGTATCATACTATGGTCTCTTCATCAAAGCTTGATAGAGGAGCAAAAGAGCTGTGGCTTCTACTTGACTCTACTTGACTTTCCTTCTCCTTATTTCTAAAGTTGTTAGCTGTTTTTATACATTCTAATTTCTTTTGACCATATCCATTATAATAAAAACAATAGCCATAAAAATAAGAACAATCTGTATATCTCTGACCTAATTGCCTTTTGTAGCTTTGTTCCTTTTAGCCTTCTATATTTAGAATGTCCTCTATATTCTTCACTTTTCCCCTTTTTGTTTCCTCTTGTGTAAGAGCTTCAGCATATCTATATTTCTTTTCAAAATAGATCCCTATCTTATCTGAATATGATTTTTGACATTTCAATATCTTATTCAACATGTTAGTGCTATATTCAAATTTTGAATCACTGACTACTTTATCACTGACTGCTTTCTTAATATCTTTTTAAAAAAAGGCAATTTCAATAACATACCTTTGACATTCTTTTCTTTCTATTTCCAACTATGTTATGAGGTCTTCTTCATTCTTCTTGGCTTCTTCAAAGTGTGCTTGTAGATCTTCAATCATATCCTTTGACTCTTGTTCATTTTTCTCGATCTAGCGCTTTAATCTTCAATTCTTCTTTTGAGCAACTTCTAACTCTTCTAAGGCACAAATGAGCTCTCCTTCCATATTCACTTTAGCTTCCTCCTCTTCTTCTTCTTGATCACCTTCATGTATGGCCATGAATAGAATCTCTTCTTCTGAATTACTGACTCCACTATCTTTGCCTAAACTAGGATCCTTAGAATACAAGCTCTTCTTCTCAAAACCTTTCTTAGATTTGCCTTTGAAATTCTTCTCGTATGTAGGATTTTCTTCCTCATCATCATTAACGTTATCTGGTCATCTAGCTAAAAAATGTCCAATCTTTCCATAATTAAAACATTTAAAAGGTAATTTTCCTTGATATTTACATGTTCCTCTTTTCAGCTTGTGAATGAAAAGTGCTCCATTGTCATCTTCATCATCACTGGAACTATCACTTGATTCTTGAATATTAGCTTTCTCCTTCATTGATGTCTTGAAATTAGCTTCTCTCTTTGAGGGTTTATCTTGTTCTATCCACATCTCATATGCCATGAGAATACCATGAAGCTCATCCATCTTTAGTTTGGCTAAATTCTTCATCTCCTCGATTGCTGAAACCTTTGCATCATATCTCATTGGTAGAGATCTCAAAACCTTTTGCACCACTATTGACTCATCCAACATTTCTCTAAGAGCTTGAATCTAATTTATGACTTGATCAACTCACAAAATATAACTTGCTATATCTTCTTCTTCTTCCATCTTCAAACTTTCAAACTACCTTCTAAAAGTCTGGAGCTTAGCTTGCTGAACCTTTCCATCACCTTTGTAAATATTCTCAAGTTTTACCAAAGTTTCATGAGAAAATTTACATTGCATAACTTTAACAAATTTAGATTCACATAAACCACATAAAATAACATTTAAAGCTTTAACATTACATTCACTTGCCTTCTTTTATGTTGGAGTAATTGTAGATGTCTGTGGCTCTTCACATTCCTCCACCACTACTTTCCATATGTCAAATCCAAGGGCCATCAAATAAACCTTCATTCTCATGCTCCAGAAAGCATAATTTGTTCCATTAAACTAAGGTGCCTTATTTGTAAAAAATCCTTCCTATGACCTAGCCATCGTGCTTTCTCGATCTACCTTCAAGCTGTAAAACTTTTCAAAAAGGAACCTGCTCTGATACCAATTGTTAAGCATGGAATATATTGAGAGGGGGGGGTGAATTAGTATATTATATATCTTATAAAACTTTCCCTTTATCAAATTCTACTTAATCAAACATTCAAGATATGCAATAAAACTCAAACAATAAATATCACACAATATAGAGAGAGACACTAGATATAACATGGAAACCCAATGTGGGAAAAACCACATAGAACAATCTCAAATATATTCGTGAGAAACAACCCACATGAGCACCATACCCATTTTTTGAGTACCAACCCAACTACAATTCATGAGCACCAACACACAGGAGCACCACACCCCTTTGCTGAGCACCAACTCAGCTACTATTCATGAGCACCAACCCATAGGAACACCAACCCTTTTACCAAGCACCAACACAACAAAAATTCATGAGCGCTAACCCACAGGAGCACCAACCCCTTTGTGTATACCACACACCTATCTCTAAATGTTGATATCTCAACAAATGATAGATCAATACAACATCTCTTTCCTCTCTTTCACTTTTACTCTTTTAAGCTAGATATAACAAAAACAAATCATATTCATCTCTCACAATTGCTCTTCTAATCTAGATATTACAATATCAAATCAACCACTATCTTCCATGTATACAAATGGCTTCTCAAGCCTTTATTTATAGCTTTCCAATTGACCTTTGGCCTTCCCCCTTTGTGACCCTTCAATCCTCATGGAAAATGGTGCCAATCTTTGATGACCCTTCATATTCAAGCCTTTGAAATGTCATGTGGTGACCCTTCATGACCAAAAACGTCCTTCCCACATTTTTCCTTATCTTTGGTGACTTTTTGCATTCTTGAATGTGTTCCTTCATGAGAAATTGCACCCTTACTCTTTTGTCTTCAATTGGTGACTCTTGGTATTCCCCAAGATGACTCTTCATGGGAAAATGCATCCCATCCTTCTTTTGTCTTTACCCCGTGGCTCTTCTACTTCTCCATGGGCCCCTCTTTTGTCTCATATGCAACCAAAAACATATTCTTTAATATTAAATAAATACTAACTCATATTAACTAAGATATATTTATTACAAACAATATTAAATGAAATGGGGCCTTTATCACCAATAATACTAGACCTTTGACATCAATGACAATATTTCCAACAGTATATATATATATATATATATATATATATATATATATATATATATATATATATATATTTGTGTGTGTGTGTGTGTGTGTGTGACACAGAACCACACACACATGAGCCATACATATGTATAGATGACTCATCCACATGTGTTTAAATGATGTATTAATTATTTCTTTTTTACCACACTTTGTCTTTAACATTATTCTATGACAAAAATATGTTGTATTGTGATGTATGTTTTGTTATTCTCTATAAAATATGATTAAATCATTGTCAAAAATAACAAAAACAAAAGATGTAAAAAATATAAATAATTGTAAAATAATCCCAATGTAAAGAAGATGTAAATATTAAGACAAAAAATGTGATATGAAGAACATTGTTAATAAAAATTTAAAAATCAAATGAAAATGTAATACAAAACTAATTATAACTTGTGGAAAAATTTAGCCTCAACCATTGAAAATTCTACCTTTGTAAATTGGAACATCAAAAATATGGTTGAGAAAAAGGATCTAAAAATGGATAGAAGACAAGTCAAATAATCCAAACCATAATTGAACTAGATGAAGTTAAACTTTGATTGGGATCCCTAGGGAAACCCTAAGATAGTAGGATGAGGAGGGATTATTAGATATTTTGAGGGGGTCATTATAATTTCCTACAAATGTCTAATGTGGTCCCCAACCAACCTTTTTGTAGGGGTTGAATCAGCTCCCTAGGGCATCTAGCTAACAATACATTTGGGAACTAAAAATTTGGTGGTTGAAGGTGATTACCTAAACATCATGAACACCCTATGAGGCAAAGTGAAATAATCTTGATCCATTGAAAAATAAATCAAAGATGCAAAAATATTATTAAAACTTTTTAAATAGGTCACTATTGAGCATATTAAATAAGAGGGAAACAAGGTATATATGTATTTAAATGTGTGTGTGTAGACACACACACACATATACATGCACACACATAAAGATTACTATGTGTGTATGTATGTATATATTTGTTGTATATTATAGATACCCATATTTGGTACAAGCGTAGTTTCATAGTATGTTATTATATTTATTTTTATATGTATAGACCTCTTAATATCATAGTCCCATATATAACTCTTTGATTTCATCTTGTTCGACTCGATCTATCTACCCTTTGGGCCTATATATTGTTAAATCATCTTATATTTAGTGTGTTTGAAAGTTACCTACATATTTTTTATATCTTGTGTATGTTTCTAGCCTATAGACACCTGCATCCATTCTAGACTCTTACATCTATGTAATTGTAAAGACATGAAGCAAGTGTCTAGACTTATTTTTTTTACTTTTCCATATCTTTCAATTTGTGACCATTAATTTTGTTCCATTTTATTATTCTATTATAGGTTTTTTTACAAACCACTAGGTCCTACAATGAAATTTCAAAAACCCTATATATACAAAGGTTATATTATTATTACACCTATTCAAGAGTTTTTAGTGATTTCATGGAGGTGTCTAGGTGAGAGGATGAAGTGTCTTGATACTCTAAGCATCAATAACAAAGTGTGTAGTGCACTTCTCTTATTATGATTGAAGTAGGCTTGGTTGATCTTCAGTGTTGGCATGATTAGACATGGGTATGAAGTATTGAGCATGTGTGAGGGGTCCTATTAGACATCAATGATGATTGGATATCTTGTGGAAGTACATGGTATTCATCTAGTTATTCATTATGTTCATCTTAGCATAGTTGGTTTTGTGATAGAAATATAAGTAGGTAGTTTGATGGCATCACCCTTACCACATATGGATGAGCTAGGGGGAGTTGGTGATATGGGTGTGATCACATTAGTCACAAGTTGATATGGTCCAAGTTTCATGTCATTAGATTGAGTACGGAAAATATATAACTGTGCAAAGTTGGATTCTAAAGTAGTTTGCAATTTTTTCCCATACATAGCCAAATTTACGAAGGAGATATAATGGTGTATGTTTAATATCATCACATATCTATATCACAAAATTAATCTAAGATTAATTTAGAGGTTCAATTACATCCAATTAATAAGTTTTATGGTGATATATTTCACACGTGTTAAGGTTCTGGGAGTAGCTTGATATGTCAATGGTTTCCCTTATGAAATAAGATCATATGGTTTAAATTTTATGACATGCGATTGAGCACAATAAAATTTATTAAGGTTAAAAGTTATCCTTCTAGGTAGATTTCATAGGCTACCATAATTATCTAAAATTTCAAAATGTAAATATCAACACTAGATAAGGATCTAATGGTGTGTGGGTCTCTGTATAGATGCAGATCTATGATGTCTATTAAGTCAAATAGGTCAAAGTGTGTGATGTTTAAGCTAGTTAAAGTCCAAGATACTCTCATAGATATCAATAGAACATGTTTTTTCTAAAAATTTTAGGAATTAGTGAGATGATGACAAGTGCTCAATGTTTAATAGTAAACAAAGGTAAACATCAAGCTATTCTGAGGAAGATGATGAGTATTTCGTCAAAATTACCAAGGAGCACGAGACGAGGTCAAACTAATAGATGTTTATTATAGTTAAAGATTAGGATAATTTTAAGGGAGATAGATAATGTCTATTACTTCAATATATGAGAGGGCATGAGCTGTTGAAAAAGTTTTTAATGTTTAATAGTGATCATTGGAATTTAAATATTCAAATTAATGAAGGAATATTAATGCTTAGTTTTTCGGCTATAAATTTTGATCCAAGATGAATTTCTTGAAGTAGTAAACATAAAAATTTTATATGAATTCATGTTGTATGTAGTGAATCTAGTTGTAAGGTATGAGTGTTTGTACAGTATTAGTTATTAATGTCCAATTTTTACTATGTGTTTGACCATTTCATATAAAATGACCCAAGAAGGATATTTGGGCTATTCTGATGGTATTTGGATGTTTCAATGCAAATAAACTATTGGAGAGTGTTTCATACTCCATGAGAATAATTTTTATAGACTTTTTAGGTTTGACCAATATATATTTAGTATGAAAAAAATCTTAAGAGTTTAATATTTACTCATTCATGGTGTTCTTGTGTATAAGGCTATTGTTTTAGTAAATTGAGCATATGCAGATGTGTGTGACGATGACTATAATCATTTGAATATTTCTAGTAGGCCATGTGGAGTGGACTTATCAATTTTAAAGTGGTCTTTAGTTTATAAGTTTCTCAATGGAGTTCTAAATGGGTGAATAGGTCTCCATGAGACCTATAAGGGATACTAAGTCCTAATTTAAAGGTGTAGGTACTTAAGTGTGATCCATAGTTTCTATGGATGACCTGTGTGGATGATATTGATCTATGTTATATGTCTTAAGGGAAGATAAAATTGTTAATTATTACCTATAAGATAATAATTATGATGGATCTATGAAAGGTGAAATCAAAGGTGGTTATTTATATACTTGTAAAAAGAGGTGTGTGTAAGAGTTGAAAAGGAAAGGAATGAATAAAGGGTGTGTGTATAGTGGATGGATAATAGAGAAGATTAGGTTGATGAATATGTGTATGACATATAGGTCATATTTCTTATGTCAAAAATATTACTCTTGCAGGTTTGAAGATCAAGATGAGTAAAGACGTCTAGAGTAATCCAAGATGATGTTTTGGATGTCTTGGGCCTGAGTGAAAGATAGATGATATTTTTGTAAGATTGGTAGTTGATTTTAAACGTAGATAAAAATGTGGAATGTGTGTATGACCATTTGGTCATGTTTTTGAGGTTGTGAAATATTTTTTTTGAGAAGTGTAGAGTGATCCAAAATGTAGTTTTGGATGTTTATGACTATGTGAAGAAGTTAAGGGGGTTGGTATACATTATATCTCTATCAGATTGGTAGGCAATTAGTGTTCAGGAGGTGTTCATATCATAGGTGTTGGGAGGGTACTCAACATCTAGGTCATAAGGACTTGATCATCTTAGGGTCAGGTGCTCCTTATTAAATAGTGTTTCACTAAATCTAGGTCAGAAGGACTTGACCATACTAAGGGCAGGTGTTCCTTGTGAAGTAGGTATTTCACTAAATTTAGGTAATAATGACTTGAACATCTTAGGGGAAGGTGATCCTTATGAAGCAAGTGTTTTACTAAACCAAAGTTAGAAGGACTTCACCATCCTAAGGGTAGGTGCTCCTTACAAAGCAGGTGTGTCACTAAATCTAAGTCAGAAAGACTTGACCATCATAAGGGAAAGTACTCCTTATGGAATGGGTGTTCCATGAAAGGCTCAGGTTTGTAATATATTATAGGATAATTAGTCCATCTGTTTTCAATCTTGAGAGTGGGTTATATTCCCCAAGAGGGTTTCCCACATAGATTTTGTGTTGTGGATGTGATTTTGAATTGTCTATTTTTATTGATATAGACATCTTGAATGCTTCATGAATGGTTGTATTGAATGCTTAAGTGTTATAAGGATTTGTAAATTGAAGTATATTATTTTCCACCACTGATCTACCCCCCTCCCCGCCTCGTAGTGGTTTGTACCTCTAACAATGCTAACTTGAAATTTGATAAAGCTCCTTTCTAATTAAAAAATAATTTATATTTCAAGATATCAAAATTCATTATAGTACTGAATTGAATATTTAAAGCATCTAAAATATCAATCCACTTTTGCATTGATTATACCAAGGGTTACCATAAGAGAAAGAGCATATAGATTCATAGATATAATTTCACATGCATGCCTAGGAGGGAGAACTACATGCATGTTTGAGGACATTTTTAGAGTATTGGATATGTACTCAACACTTAGTAATATATAGGGTTGTTAGGGTTAGATCAACTCATGTGCTAACCCTTTTTACCATGTTATAGGATGTCCAAGTCAAATAAACTAGGGTTTTGATTTTTTGGGGGATATCATGCATAGAATAATATATCCTAGGGTAAAAATGGTTATATAGGTGAAATTGTAGGCTTGAAAAAAAATTAGATCCATTTGTCTTTGTATTTTAGATTGGACATCTGCATTGGAGATAGATGTCTACAATGATGTAACTCTCTCTATGCTATGTAAGAGTCCAAAGGGAAAAAATAATCATAGCAAGCAATAATTAGATCTTAGGGTGTGATTATTATTATGAAACAATTTCATATCATTTTCATAGTTGAAATTAGATAATTGAATAAGATGTTATATCTCTATCCCTTGATTTCTTTGTACTTATATTTATTAATTATGTGTCAATGGGTAAATTTATTTTAATTATACTATATATTATTTAATTCTAAATATTATCTTATTGCATTCAAACTACTTTTGTTTCATGCATGTTTTATTGTTAATTTCAGAAATCATAAAAAAAATTGATGAACCCATTCTTTTTTTGAGCCAAAACCCTAGTTTGCATGCAAGGTTTTTCTCCTTCAAAAATTCATTTTAGATTTCTATATTTATTTTATTAGATTTAATTTTATTTCATGGACCTATTTTAGGAATGTTTAATAATATATTTTATTGTGTTCTTGTGGTTGTGTGTTTTTTTATAGTTTTATCCAAACTTAAAATCCTTATGGAGTCACCAATTAAAGGCCATGAAAAATAGACTCGTGATTTAGATTACTTGTTTAATATGTCTGATGATCATTAAATTTCATATGAAGATCTTATGGAATATAAAAAATATTATTAAGCCCCTTAATTTACTTATAACTATCATAATGAAATAAATAATGATGAAAATGTAAGTATAAATGAATAAGGAAATGATCATGATTTTTTTCATATGGTTTTGAGTGTGATGATATTCCTCTTGGGAATATGAAGCTTAGTTCTCCTTTTTATTTTCCTATAAATGTTTAAGGGTTTCAATATTAAATTAAAATACATTTTTTTAACCCCTTGAAAAATGATGATAAAATACATATTCAAAATGGTAGATTTTATATGTATAAACCTCTTAACTAAAAGTTAGATTTCTAGTGGTGTGGTCTTATATGGACCTCTTTGATTTCATCCAATTTCACTTGATTTAACTACCCTTTAAGCCTATATTATTTTAAATCATCTTATATCTACTATTTTTAAGGAACCTTAACTAAATTTTCTATCTTCTTTGTGTTTTTAAGTAATATACGCGTACATCCATTCAAGACTCTTCCCTCAACACAAGTGTCTAGACATGATGCAAGTGTTGATACTTATATTTGTTTGCCTTTTTTTAATCTTTCACTTTGTGACCATTAATTTTGTCCCATTTTCTTATTTTATTATCAAATTTTTATACACCATTATGTCTTAATTTGAAATCAATAAATCCCTATATATACAAAGGTTATAGTCTTATTACACTAATTGAAACATTGATAAACTACTTCTCTAATTATCAAATACTTTGTAATTCAATCTATCAAAATATGTTATGTATTGAATTTAATATCTAAAGCATCCAAAAGATCAATTCACTCTTGCATCTCTTTTACCAAGGATTATTATATGATAAAGTGTAAGTAGTTTCATAATTATAATTCCACATATATCCCTAGGAGGGAGAACTACAGGAAAGTCCAAGGACCTATTCAGAGTAGTGGTTATGTATGCAACACTTAGTAATATCTAGGTCTGCTATGGTTATTTTGACTTATGTGTTAACCACTTTTGACCAAGTTACAGGAGTTCGAAGTCAAATAAACTAGGTTTTTTCCTATTGGTTGGATCTAATGCATATAGTAATATATTTTGAGGTATAAAAGGGTTATATAGGTGAAAATATAGGCTTGATAGAAATATGGATCCATTCGTCTATGTATTTTGGATTAGACACCTATGTTGGAGATAGATGCATGTGTCGATACAACTATCCCTAGTTGATGAAAGGATTCATAGGGAAAAAATAATTAGAATAAACAATAGTTAGATCTCAAGGTCTAAATACTATTATGAAATGACTCCATATCATTATCATAGTCTAATTCAGATCCTTGAATAAGACATAATCTCTCTATCCCTTGGTTGCTTTGCACATTTTGTATTTATTATGTATGTGTTAATGGGTAAATTTATTGAATTATAATATATATATATATATATATATTATTGAATTTTGTATATTATCTTAATAATTTTTTTTTAAAAATGTTGCTTGCATGTTTTGTTGTGAACTCCAAAAATCATATAAACATTTGGTGAACCTAAAATCTATTTTTTGAACCAAAACCCTACTAGTTTGAATGTAGGGATTTTCTCCTTCTTTAAAAATTTCTTTCATATTTCTATATTTATTTTTTTAGATCTAATTTTATTTCATGGTCCTAGTATAGG
Source organism: Torreya grandis (assembly GCA_037957365.1). Taxonomy (NCBI): domain Eukaryota; kingdom Viridiplantae; phylum Streptophyta; class Pinopsida; order Cupressales; family Taxaceae; genus Torreya; species Torreya grandis. The sequence goes on along the minus strand of JARHVA010004097.1, from coordinate 499,758 downwards.
AATTTTTATTTATACATTTTTTTTGGTTCTTTTGGTTGTGTGCTTTGAGATTTTATCCAAAGTTAAAATCCTTATGGAGTCAACACTTAAAGGTCATGAAAAATAAACCCATGCTTTGGATTACTTGTTTACTGTGCTTGAGGATCAATGTATTTCATATGAATATCTTATGGAATATAAAAAAGAGGATCAAACCCCTTATTTTGCTTATAACTATTATAATGAAAGAACTAATGATGAAAATAAAAGTATAAATGAATAGTGAAATGATCATAAAAAAATTTCATATGGTTATGAGTGTGATGATATTAATCTTGGGTATGTGGAACCTAGTTATACTATTTAATTTCCTTCCAATTTTGAAGGATTTTAAGAGTTGATAATAATGGATGTTATTAACCCCTTGAAAATGATGATAAAATACATATTCAAAATGGCATCTTTTATATGTATAAACCTCTTAAATAAAGGTTAGATTTCTAGTGGTGTAGTGTTGTATGGACCTCTTTGATTTCATCTTATTTCACCTAATTTATTTACCCCTTGGGCCTATATGATGCTAAATAATCTTATATCTAGTTTGTTTGAAGGATCTCTAACTAAATTTTCTATCTTCTTAGTATTTTTATCCTTTAGACACCTACATCTATTCAAGACTCTTGCCTTAATACAAGTGTCTAGACATGATGCAAGTGTCTAGACTTAAATTCTTTTAATTTTTTGTATCTTTTACTTTGTTATCAATCATTTTTTCCCATTTTCTTATTTTATTATCATATTTTTGAGAACCACTAGGTCTTAATTCAAAATCAAGAAATGCCTATATATACAAATGTTATAGTCTTATTGCACTAATTAGATATTTGATCAAGAACTTATCTAATTATAAAATACATTATATGTCAATCTATCAAAATAAATTATAGTTTTGAATTGAATATTTAAATAATGAAAAATATCAATCCACTGTTTCATCACTTGAACCAAGGGTTACTATAGGAGAAAGAGCAAATAATTTCATGGTCACAATTCCACACACATGCCTAGGAGGGAGAACTAAATATGATTCATAAGATCTATTCATAGTAAAGGATATGCATGCAACACTAAGTAATATCTAGGGTTGTCAGGGTTAGTTCAAATCATATGATAACCCTTTTTTACCAAATTATAGGAGGTCCAAGTCAAATAAAATTAGGTTTTTATTTATTATTTGGATCTCACACATATAATAATATATTTTAAGGTACAAAATGGTTATAAAAGTGAAAACATAAGACTGATATACATTTGGATCCATTCCTTTATGTATTTTTGAATAGATGCCTACATCATAGATAAATACATGCATCGATGCAACTATCCCTATTTGATACAAGCATGTAAAGGGAAGAGATAATAAGAATAAATAAAAGTTAGATCTTAGGTATAAATAATATTATGAAATGATCCCACATCATTATTGTTGGTTGAATATTTTGTCGATTAGTGTATTGATAAACAAAATAGGTCTGATCAGCCAAAGTATGAAGATTGGTCATCCAAATGTGTAGGTTTACCACATCAAAAGGGGACTAATCTCTCCTCTCATCAAGGCGAGGTTCCCTATAGATATGCTATATATATATATATATATATATATATGTATATATATATATATATATATGTATATATGTATATATATATATATATGTATATATATATGTATATATATATATATATATATATATAAATAGAAGATAATACTCAAGGGTAGGATAAACCATCCATCTCTCTTTCTTTAGAGATGATACATGCAAATCAAAGGAAGAAAACTCAAGGGAAATGATAAAAAGCACTCCTCTTCTTTCAAAAGTACTATTCAACAAACCACAACAATACTCCTAGTAGTAAAAGCAAAAGTAACCAAGGACGTAATAACTAGCAAATTGAGATGTAGCACAAAGTCTCCACCTGAATTGCCCAAGAGTGAGATACGAAGGACAATGAGGGCACAAAGTCATCCCAAGGTCCTTTACATAGAAATGAAAATAAAACACACTAAAGGCAATTATGGGGGCACAAAGTCTCTCCACAGTTGACTTCAGGACACTTTCCTGACTACTTTCACTAATTTTGCTTGTTTAATTAAAGGAACAAAATATATATTAAGGAAAAAGACATAAGAACAGTTTCCCCAACTACAAAGATATCACAGTATAAAGTCTGAAAAGTCACTTGCTTTCTTATTCCAATAACAAAATATGATCAACAATCTAAGCTCAAAGTCTTAGTAATGCCTTTTAATATGGGTAGAGTTTCATTTTTGATTATCAGAGAGATATATATTTACAATAAAAGAGAGTCCCTTATATAGCCTCTTCAAGAAGGACTCGAGAATAGTAACACATCATGTTGCATTGAAATTTGTTAAGAAGACATGCTAGAATTTAGGGTCATCTACCCATTTGTTTTTCTCAATGTAGAGAAACAAGTCACGCTATTGAATGTTTTCATCTTTCAATGTCCATATGGTGATCTGATCCTTCTTCATCATTCCTCCTTTTCTGGTTAATTGAATCAGGTCCTAGATTTAATTTGATGTTCTGTTCCTTAGTCACTTTCTGCCAGTCTTGGCCTTAAAGCCTTTGAATGCATTCAGATCCCATAGATTTAAACTGACAAGGATCAATGGCTATTTTATGAACCTTAAAATTGACATTCATGCACCCGTCACTATGTTTTCAAGGGCTAGTTTATTGTTCTTGAATTTGACATCTGCGGGTGTGTCACCCCTTGGTCCTTTTTCAACTTTCCTATTTTGCATCCTCCCAAAGGGGACTTGCCTTTTGAGCCTTAAGAAATGATCCACTTTGGGTTGGGAAGAGCCCCCTGTAAGCGTATCTACCCTTTGGGCAGTCTTTAAATGGCCTTTGGGCTTCTTTGGAGTCCTTTAGAACTTTTCCTGTAGACATTTCCTGTGGACAATTTCCACAGACAAAAAGTTTGTGGACATTTTCCCACAAATGAAAATTCCATGAAATTATTCTGATTGATTTGCCTTTGCCTTTGGAAATTCATTCGGGCTTTCCTCCCATGGCTTCTTTGCCAAATTCCTTTGGACTTTTTGTCTGAAGGAATTCCTTCGAATAAAAATTCTAAAGGAATTATGCCTTAGTCTTTTTCGATTGCCTTAAACAAAAATATGAAAGAATTTACCTATTGAGGCTTCTTTGAAAATGACCCTTCTGAAGGGTGCTTTTGTCAACCAAGTGCCCTCTGCAAGGGCACTTGTCCTTCAGGAGGTTCTCTTGAACTTTTGCATTGAACCGCTCCTTTGAACCAAGCTTTGAACCAAGATTTGAACCAAGCTTTTAACCGATTGAGTGAACTAAAGCATTAAACTGCTTGGTTGAACCAACTGAGTGAACCATTTGATTGAACTAAGCCATTAAACCATTTGATTGAACCAAGCCATTGAACCATTTGATTGAACCAAGCCATTGAACTGTTTGATTGAACCAAGCCATTGAACCAAAGTGGTTCAATGGTTCATCAGTTCAATGGGTTCATTCTCTTTAATTTGGCTAAGTCCTTTTGATCCTTGTTGAACCAAATGCATTGAACCTATTGAACCTTGAACCCATTGAACCTTTGAACCAAATTGGTTCAATGGTTTGACAGTTCAATGGTTCAAGCCTTCTTTACTTAGATGCTTGCCGATGGACATTTTTTATTGAACCAAGGTGCTGAACCAATCTTGAAAATGACTAAGTGTTAGAAACTGATTCTTCTGATTGAACCCACATATAGAAGCCTTTGAACTTATAGAAATGAACTTGCCTATAGAGTCTATAGAAACCAAGTCTATAGTTTTCTCTAACCTTAAAAGAGTTCATATAAATAAACCTATGAAGCTTATTGAACTTGGCCTGTAGAGTCTGTAGATTTCTCTTCCTGATGAGTCTATAGATTCAAGCCTACATATTCCATAGATTTAAGCCTGCAAAGTCTATAGATTCTAGCTTGCAGAGTCTGTAGATTTTTGAGAAGCTTGAAAAATGAGGAATTTGAATGCTCAGGACAAATTTTTAAAAGGGAAGTGACAATTTTGGTCTATAGGACCAAAATATTTCAAATGTTGTCACAAAAATGAGTGATATTTTTGGGGGACAATAGCTGGCTCCAATTGGGGAACTTCTATCAATTATAAAAAATAATTGAAGAGAGTAGAAACCAAAATCTCCAGTGCCTTAAAGTATGCCATTGGGATATGGAGTCATGCTACCCAGAAATGGAAGGCATCAAAAAAGGAAACAAATAAAATAAAATAGAATTAAAAACTATACAAATATACTACATATGTACAGATACAATGATCTGATACTTCAAGAGTTGAAGTGTTTAAGATGCTTCTACCTAAGAGATAGTGAAAATAGTGTGCCATCTTAGTAAATTAGCAAGAAGACATTTTTTCCCTAGAAATGGTGACAGGGGAATGGAACTCTCCACCAAGAAACCAATTTTTTGCATCTTCCTCTTGGCTTTTTCTTTTTTTTCCCCATGACAAGATGTGGTCTTCGATTTGAAAGCCATAACTCCTTGCTTTCTTGCCAAAGGGTTCCTTTGCCTGATTTTGATTTGCAATAGCATGGTCCATTACCATAATTGGTTGTTCTTCTAGTTTAGTCCAACACATGATTGGATTTTCCACATCAAACTCCTAACAAATTATTAGCTTAGCATCTCCTTTGATATGAAGGAGTTTGATCTCTTCATCTTGAGCAATCTTCAATCCAAGCAATAGAGATTCACATCCAGCTATGTTGTTGGTGTTTTTAAATTTCAAATTACATGAAGGAATAACATCTCCTTGAGGAGATATCAACATAGTCCTAACTCCATCATTTGTGAAAGAATTGCTACCATTGGATTCTAAGATCCAAGCATCATCAAAAGTTGATCTCCTATCTGATTTCTCTTCATTAGAGATGGAAGCTCTTTCCTTATTTGTACTAGACTCTACCAATTCTCTTAAAGTCTTGTTTGGATCAATTCCTAGATTTTCATCTATAGGACTTTCATTTTTAGAAACTTGAACATTCTTTGTGGTCAAGAAATAATTACCCCTACCTGAAGACTCAAGTAGAATTTGTGCTGTAGGGGACAACATTTGGGTGACCACATATTTTGCCTCCTTTTTAGGGAGCAATCTCTTCATTACACCTTTGATAGGGATTCTTGCCTTGGTTAGTTCCATGCTTAATTCTCCTTCTATGTCCTTGTAGAAATTTCATCCCAGTAAAATGCCATAGAAAGCTGGGACGTCAGCCACCAAGACAGTCATCTTGATTCTCTTGTCTGGAAAGGCTACAAATGTAAATAAGGCATCTTTGATTTGCCCCAGCAATGGTACTTACTTATTCTCCATAGAGAAACATCACCCAAATGTCTTGGTCAGTGTGAGGCCCAGAGACTTAGCTACTTTAGCAAGCATGACATTGTCAGATGCCCCAAAATCAATGATGCAATTATTGAGCTGATAACCATTTATCAATAAGGAAACATAGAAATGTTCTATTTTCCTAGGGGTAATTAGAGGAGTAATGACAAGATTATTTTGAATGGGCATGATCTTTGGGGAATCAAGAATTATTTTCTTAACCTCTTGTCTTGTAGGGATGGTTTGGTTCTTGACACATATCCAATTGATCAATATTGGACTACAAATATTCAAATTTAGACATTTATATTTTGGTCTTCTTGACATGATCAATTATGTCAAATGGCTGAATTGGACTAGGAACATAGGAAATCATTTCAACCTTTTGGGTTCTAGGAGGGATGGGAGGAGGGTTCGTTTGTAAAATTAAAGTAGAAGGTGAAGGTGAAATTGATGTAATTACATTTTAGGTGATCACCAGATCCTTTGACTAGAAAGGTAGAGTGGTTCCACACTTTGAAATTGTAATTAATGGTTGAGGTTGCTCCTTTGTCTTCTTATTATCAGCTTGTTAGACTGATTAGTTCTTGGACTTGTTAAACACTACATATGATCCATCAATAGCTTCTCCTTTGCTTTTGGGTTCATCTTGGTAGTTTAGGAAACCAATGTGGGAGTCACCAGCTAATTCTTCTTGATTTTCTTCAAGGAGATCAACATCATTTTCTTTATTTGATTCAAGCTAGAAAGAGAACTATGATTCTACTTCAAGATATCCCATTGTTGAATTGGTTGGAGGAGCTTCCAGGGCAAGTTTCCCTGATGGGGGAGGAAGATGATCTAGCTGCCCTTGATTCCTGGCAGCATTGCCTTGATATGACTGATTTTGAAATTTCCTTCTTGGCATATATCTATATGAAGGAGCAGAAGACATTCCTTGCACCAGTTGTCTTTCAATGCTAGCAATTCATTTGCTAGTTTTTGCACCATTGGATCAGTGATGCCTATAGATGAATACTTAGAAGATGATGAAGGTTTATTTATGTTTGTATCTCTTCTTATCTTCCCTACTATGATGAGATCATCTTCTACCTCAGTGGCCAAAAGTTGAGCTATAAAAAGATCTATTTGACCATCACGTCTTAAAAGAAAACTTACTTCAGGTAACTAAGAATTAATGAAAAGGCATTTGAGATTCTCAGATGTGGGTCGAGCAATTACATGAATTCTATTCTTCAGTTTGTCAAATTTGGCTATGAAGTCTCTCATTGGTTCATGAGGTTCTTTCTTCATCTATATAAGTTGAGCCAAAAGTGCATGTGGATCTTCTATAGGTTTGAATATGGCTTCAAAATTACCTTTGAGGGTATTCCAATTAGTTATTGACCAAGCCTATAGATGATAAAACCAATTTGTAATAGCACCTTGTAATGTTTCTACAAATAGCCTGACTACTACATCTTCAAATTCTACTCCAATTATGCCACAGGCTATGCTGAAGGCTGCAATGTGTTCATCAAGATGAACTTTCCCATCACCATATAATTTGGGGAAATTCTTCCTTGAATTGTGTGGAAGCTCATGTAGAGGTGGAGTAAGATTGAAAGGACCAAAAGCATTACCCCAAGGGCCTTGAACTACCATTATAGGATTACAAAAAGGAGGAATAAAAAATCTCAAAGGGGTAATTATTGGCAAAGCTTTATCAATAGTAGAAGTAGATACTTTGTTTAGCAATGGAGATCTAACTTTAGTAGGAGGAAAGCTCTTGGTTCATTAGAGACAAGATGGTGAAGGAAATAGATCAAAATCACTTTGTTCTACCAACTCAAATATAGGGTCAACAATACCTTTAGCCATTTGGCTTTGTGTATACCTTAAATCTACCAAATTGTGAAACAAAAATAGAAAATAATTGACCTTGCTTTAGTTTGAAGCTTGATGCTTTAAACTATGCACTCTTTCTTAACACCTCTATCTTTTATAGACTGGATAAAATAACAGAGGTGCAGGAAGATAGTAAGGCTATAAATGGATAATGGGTAAGACATGAAATAGAGTCACTAGAGTCTATAATGGATAAGGGTTATAATGATAATGGGTAAGACATAGGTGATGTTTCAATCTAAAACTTGAGGTTCCAAATTGCACAAAATTATGTATATTCCCAATGATGTCACCAAAAAAATTTGGTTGAATATTTTGTCGATCAATGTACTAATAAAAAAAATAGGTCTGATCAACCAAAGTAGGAAGATTGGTCATCCAAATGTGTAGGTTTATCACATCAAAAGGGGACTAATCTCTCCTCTCATTAAGGGGAGGTTCCCTATAGATATGCTATATATATAATATAATACTCAAGGGTAGGATAAACCATCCATCTCTCTTTCTTTAGAGATGATGCGTGCAAATCAAAGGAAAAAAACATAAAGGAAATGACAAAAAGTAATCCTCTTCTTGCAGAAGTACTATTCAACAAACCACAAGAATACTCCTAGTAGTAAAAGCAAAATGTAACCAATGATGTAATAACTAGCAAATTGAGATGTAGCACAATGTCTCCACTTGAATTTCCCAAGAGTGAGATACAAAGGACAATGAGGGCACAAAGTCATCCCAAGGTCCTTTACATAGAAATGAAAAGAAAACACACAAAAGGAAATTATGGGGGCACAAAGTCTCTCCACAGTTGAATTCAGTACACCTTCCTGATTAGTTTCACTAATTATACTTGTTGAATTAAAGGAACAAAAAATATATTAAGGAAAAAGACATAAGAATAGTTTCCCTAACAATAATGATATCACAGCACAAAGTCTGAAAAGTCACTTTCTTATTCCAATAACAAAATATGATCAACAATCTAAGCTCAAAGTCTTAGTAATGCCTTTCAATTTGGGTAGAGTTTCATTTCTAATTATTAGAGAGATATATTTACAATAAAAGAGAGTCCCTTATATAGCCTCTTCAAGAAGGACTCAGGAACAGTAACACATCATGTTGCATTGAAATTTGTTAAGAAGATAGGCTAAAATTTAGGGGCATCTACCCATTTTTTTTTCTTAATGCAAAGAAACAAGTGATGCTATTGAGAGTTTGCATCTTTCAATGTCCACCTGGCAATCTAATCCTTCTTCATTGTTCCTCCTTTTCTAATTAATTGAATCGGGTCCTGGATTCAATTTGATGTTCTATTCCTTCGTTGCTTTCTATTGGTATTGGCCTTATAACCTTTGAATGCATTTGGGTCCTGTAGATTTAAACTTACAAGGATCAATGGCTATTTTACAAACCTTGAAATTAACATTAACGCACCTGTCACTATGTTTTTAATGGCTAGTTTGTTGTTCTTGAATTTGACATCTTCGCGCACGTCACCCCTTGGTCCTTCTTCGACTTTCCTATTTTGCATCCTCTGCTTTGGGTCAGGAAGAGCTGCCTACAAGGGTATCTACCCTTCAAGTGGTCTTTGGATGGCCTTCAGGATTCTTTGGAGTCCTTCAAAACTTTTCTCCCAGACATTTCCCGCATTCAATTCATGCAAATAAAAAGTTTGTGGACATTTTCCTGCAGACAAAAAGTCTATAGAATTATTTTGATTGATTTGTCTTTTCCTTTTGAAATTCCTTCAAGCTTTCCTCCCATGGCTTCTTTCCCAAATTCCTTCAGAAAAAAAGTGTAAAAGAATTATGCCTTACTCTTTTTCAACTACCTTAAACATAAATCTAAAAGAATTTACCTTTTGAGGCTTCTTTGAAAATGACCCTTCTGAAGGGTGATTTTGTCAACCAAGTGCCCTCTGCAAGGGCACTTTTCCTTTAGGAGGTTCTCTTTAACTTTTGCAATGAACTTCTCCTTTGAACCAAGCATTAAACCAAGCTTTGAATTGACTGAGTGAACCGAAGCATTGAACCGCTTGGTTGAACCAACTGAGTGAACCGTTTGATTGAACCCACCTTTGAACTATTTGATTAAACCAAGCCATTGAACCATTTGATTGAACCAAGCCGTTGAACCATTTGACTGAACCAAGTCATTAAACTATTTGATTGAACCAAGCCATTAAACCAAAGTGGTTTAATGGTTCATCAGTTTAATGGGTTCATTCTCTTTAATTTGGCTAAGTCCTTTTGATCCTTGTTGAACCAAATGCATTAAACCTATCAAACCATAAACCTATTGAACCTTTGAACCAAAGTGGTTAAATGGTTCAATGGTGCAATGTTTCAAGCCTTTTTTACTTAGATGCTTGCTAATGGACATTTTTGATTGAGCCAAGGTGCTAAACCAATACCAAAAATGACTAAGTGTTGGAAACTAATTCTTTTAATTGAACCTACCTATAGAAGCCTTTGAACATATAGAAATAACCTACCTACAGAGTATGTAGAAATATAGTCTATAGTTTTCTCTAACCTTGAAATAGTCCATAGAAATCAACCTATGAATCCCATTGAACTTGGCCTACAAAGTCCATAGATTTCTCTTCCTGTTGAGTCCGTAGATTCAAGCCTATAGAGTTTGTAGATTTAAGCCTACAAAGTCTGTAGATTCTAGCTTGCAGAGTCTGTAGATTTTTGAGAATCTTGAAAAATGAGGAATTTGAATGCCCAGGACAAATTTTGAAAAGGGAAGAGACAATTTTGGTTTGTAGGACCAAAATAGTTCAAATGTTGTATCAAAAATGAGTGATATTTTTAGGGGACAATAATTATCATACTCCATTTAAGATCCTAAAATAATAAATGATCTCTATATCCCTTAGTTTCTTTATACATGTATTTATTATGTATATGTCAATGGGTAAATTTATTTAATAATATTATATATTATTTCTTTCAAAAAAATGTTTCTTACATGTTTTATGTTAGAGGTATAATCACTGAGAGGGTGGGGGTGAATTATTAATGCTAGTTAATATAATTCAATTCCCAAATCTTAAACATTGATCATACATCAACTTGATCTAGCAACATAAACATGAAATCACATACATCTAAAGCATACATAATATCATACATCACATGAACACATCATATATGTGGGAAACCCTCTTAGGGGATAAAACCCACTGAACCCTACAAAATGGATTACAATCCTATGAAATAAGATCCAACATTTAGACTAACACCAACATATCAAATAAAACCCATTCCTTAGTTTAGTGAGATACGAATCCCATAAGGAGATACTACCCCTATCTAGCTGAGCACCTACAACAACTAGACCTTTAGCAAGATTTACCTTGAAAGGAGGAACTAATCCCCTAGGCTATCAATCACCCACTCAACTACCTAAATAAATCACCTTAAAAACCTATTTCTTCTCTTTAACTAATTATGACCTCTTTTGTCTATACTCTTCACCTCTTATCTCTCTCAAGCTACCTCTAGGGCTAACTTACTCAAACTACCTCTTCTATACTCATTAAGTCCATTCACTTGTATGTCCTCCTAAATTAATTTGATAAGACAAGCATGGTTTATCCTCTTTTCTCTCTAATGGTACTTACAAACATGTACCTTCTCTTTCAAATTTTATCTTGTTCACTTGAATCAATATGCATACAATTGATCAAATCTGCACACTTAAGTCTAGAAACCATCACCTTTTCTTTCACTCTTTATAGAGTCTTCATGAATATTATCTTATTAGTTATCCAAAAGAATTTTCTCAACCCTTAATATTTATATCATGTTAAGATATATCTTAAATCTATTATCATAGGTTAGCCATTATCTCATTACCCCAAAACCAACATTATGTCTTGGTGAGACCTAAAATAATTAGGCCTTCATACTCATGTGTTACATGTGAGACTACTTAGACCACTTTAATCTTTTACCAATGATTCAAAAAAATAAAACCTATCTCTAATAGACCCTTTCTCACTTATATATTGGTCAATGCCACCTAGAACACCAACTCAACACTTGAACCTACCAATTAGGTCTACTTACTCTTTAAGCCTTCAAGCTACTAAAACAACTACTTATATATTTCACATATCCATATGATTAGATCACTTGGGTAAAAAAATAAATACCTATTCAATTCATTCATGTTATTTAGATACTTCAACACATGCTCTAAACTCTTAAAATAACTCTCATAAAATGTCCATTCAGATTAGTCATATACAATCAAAATATAACCAAGCTAGTTTTACTCTTCATATCTGATCAGAGTCATATCTTAATATACAATGCCTTATCATAGTCGTTATATAGTTATATAACATATCCGAACTCATTTTATTCCTTAACATTGTTCAAAACATCCTCAACTTACCTTTAGAAGATGGTAACTCAAATTGGCAGTGCATTCAACAAACACATTCAACTTATAAGAATTTATTTGTACCAAATATGGATTGGTCAAACCTATAAAATATAAAAATATGGTCCTCATGGATTATAAAATAATTTAAAATATATATTTCATCTTGAAACATCAAGACACTATCAATAACAATTCAATTATCCTACTTGGGTCACTTGCAAAACATGGTCTAACACACAGTCAACTCTAGAGCTCATTATCAACAACTATAATTGTAAGAAAATGTTATAATAAAATTTTATAGATTATAATTTAAGTCCTCTAAAACATTTCCTTTTACACCACCATGAAATTCATCCTATATTAAAATTAATAGCTCAAATACTTCATACTAGTTTTTCCCATTACTGGTTTGAATATTTAAATACTAATGGTCATTATTCGATGCAACTATTGAAGAAAAATGTCTTCATATCATTTAATCTCACACATTTATCAAATTAACTCCATCTATCTATTTTCAATCTTCCTATATTTAAATCTACATCACTCATATTTTATCATTGATCTACACTTTTGTGATCAAACCACTTGGTAGCCCCATGTGCCTTCCGAGCATCCTATTGAAATTTTGAATTAATATGCACCATTGGATCATTAATTAAAATATCACACACTCCATTGGATATTTATTTTATAATTTTCATGATCACCATTATATTTGCTACTCAAAATCCATGATTATGACACATGTTACTAGTGTATGTAGGTTAAGAATCTTATGACATATTGACTTCAGATGCACCATCGATCACTATTTGATAAGATTATGAAATCCATTAGATCATTATCTAGTTAAATAAAATGATCATCATTATATCTATTATTCAATTAAATGCTCATCATATATCTTTGATAATGCAATTTTTTCTAAGTATGAGAACTTAGCTTGAGAAGCCAACTTTGCACCTTAATAACTTCTTGTAAGTGTCATGTCCAAAAATTAAATTCAAACCACATGATCAAATATTATAATGGAATTCATCCATGTATCAAAATTTTCCTTAATCTTTCATGCATGAGAAACATGACATCATCAAACTTATTACTCAACCTTATCTATCAATATGGCTACTTCAACCTATACATTCATATGATTATTTTGATGAATTCCATTCACATCCATAAGAAATCCAAGAACTCACAATATCCCCTACGTTATTTTCAAAATGTCCATGCCATCAATATAATCCATTAATTACTTTACTAGGTAAACACTCTCTGAACCATCAATCTGATCATTTTGTCATTAACGCACTATGATCTCATGCTCTCTTTGACATCAATGACAACCAAACATCAATGAATATGATAAAAAATCTCCCCCTTTTTCATTTATAGAAAAATATCCTTAGAATGGCTTCATTTGAACAATGATTTCACTTGAAATTCTTCATTTTGATCATTCTCACCCTTTGACATTAATGACAAGGGGTCTCCTCTTCAACATGCCAACAATCATTCCTCAACATCATGTGTGAATTCAAATACTATATAAGATGCTCATGATACTTACATACTTTCAATCATATGATTAAATTCCTCTCCGTTTGACATGTACCAATCTGAACATGGACTTCTCTGATCCTTAGACCTCACAAACTTCCCACAGAGCTTAGTAATCTCCCCCAAACGTCATGCTCCATCTCATGTCATATTTTCTTTGACATACACCAATATAAACTAGGGCTTCACTGATCCTTGGATATGTCTACCTAAAAAACTCAGAAGCTCCGTTCATTCATGCATGAAGATTCAATACCTTATCAAAACATATGAATTCGTTTGATCAAGTCATCATATCAATCTTATTGAATTCACAACTATATCAGACTTCTTCATATCTCCATCAAAATTGGACCATCTCACATATGTTCCCCCTCACATTATGCACTACTCTTCAAGCCACTCAAGCTAATTGAGTTAGCTCCCCCTTATCCAAACATATCTTCAAATGATAATCTTGTCCTACAACATCAACCAAAGCTTCAACTAGCATCCACCATGCTTCCTCTTACTTATCAAGTGTCTCTTTGAAGCCTAGATAGAGACACCCTAACCCATAATATCCTCGAATAATGTGAAACTAGGAGTTACTCATAACTCCTCATAGTCTTTCTCCTCCATGATCATCTGATATAGATAGTCCTTCTTCTTTTTAGGCTTAAGAAAAGAAACATGCTCATCCACTAAAATACTCTCCTTTTCTTCTAATATTGGATTGACAATATATGGAGACCACAAAGATTCATGACATACATTTTTAACTAAGGAAATAACCTCATCAATGGGCATTGATAATTGATGTTCTTTGCATGAATCTTGCTCAACAATAGCAAGATATTCTCTTAGATCCATACATACCATACAAGTAGCTTTAATTATCACTTTGGTCATTTCTTTCATATTGACTTGAACTAAAATTTTATTCTCCTTTTCTATCTAGATAGATGGCACATAATCTTGGCATTCTTGAACTTCTTCATATCTGATTCCTCTTTTGCTTTGGTAGGTAAACCATCTTGATCTTTCAGCTCAATTGAATTAATTTTTTTTGTCTTCACTTCCTTAGCATTCCATACAAAGGATTGACATTTCTTGAGCACACTAAGATGTCCATGCACCTTATTATGACTTCATATCTTAAACAATATCTTACAATATGACCAACTTGTAAAAAATGAAACAAATAACATCTTGTCTCTTAGGTTCATTATGCTCAAGCTTGACTAGCTTAGGTCTCCATACTTGGGTTAGTCTTTTCCTATGCATTCTAGGGTGGAATCCAGCAATTTATCCCATTTCAAGATAATTATAATAGAATATATTATCTATACCTCTAGATGATTAGTTGTTCTTCCTTCAATAGTTTCTTGCCTTATGATCAAACTTGTGACAAACATAACAATGACCATTAAAATATCTCCCATTCCTCATATCACTTGGCTACTTGATGGATATTTTCTTATTGATGTTGGTGCTTGCATCCTTTTTATCTTGAGCTAACCTCTCTTTTCCTTTCTTAATGTTTTTTACCTTGACATTAAATTTCTCATGCTCATCTTTTAGTGAATCTGCTTGGTCTTCAATTGAATGCTATCATCCTCTTTGGGGGGAATTATATCCCTATATAATTATTTTATCTCTCTTGCGGAGGGACTATTTCCTATGTATTTTCTCATTTTCTCCACTTTTTGAGAGTTTTTATGTACTTGGGTACCTCCCTAGGACTTATTTTTGGGACCCATTTCTTCTACCCGTTTAAGCTATTGTTAAGGTGGGGGGTGTTGGTGTGTATTTTTTTCCTACACTTATATTTTACTTGATTATTTTTGTGTTTTTTTCATACATTGGGAAAGTATATCC
The DNA here is from genome assembly GCA_037957365.1 of Torreya grandis. NCBI lineage: Eukaryota > Viridiplantae > Streptophyta > Pinopsida > Cupressales > Taxaceae > Torreya > Torreya grandis. The sequence goes on along the minus strand of JARHVA010004097.1, from coordinate 484,625 downwards.
CACATGTATGAGGATGTTATCTTGATGAATTTATTACACCATGCATAGTATGGTTGGGTTACACCTATATACGTACTTATTCACCTAGTTATAATGTAATGTAATGTAATGCAAGGCTATTTAGCAATACATAATGATCAATTTATACTCTCATATTGATTTTAGCCTTCAATATAATGTGTGTGTTTGATCAATGAGTCTTTAATCCTGGACATTGTTGTTAATGGATAAATATTTCATGGAGGAATTTAAAATTTAATGGGTCTACTAAGGGAAATATTGGAATGATACGAGGATGTGGAGTTATTAAATATTATGAGGGGATATTTTTATCTTTTTACATGGGACCAATGAGATCACAAACCAACTAAGTGGCCTAAGCTAAGATGGATCTATGGAGCATCTAGTTGGTGGTGAGTTTTGGAATTAAAAATTTGGTGGTTGAATTTGATTCCCTAAACATCTTTAACACCCTCTTAGGAAATGTAAAAACATCTTAGTCCATTAAATAAGAAATTAAAGATGTAATAAGATTACTAAAACATTGTAAATAAGTCACTATTTACCATATTTATGAAGGAAATAAGGTGGTCCATGAGATGGATAATGTATGAGTTTTTAATAAAATTTATGTAGTGTGGAAAAAGGCTCATGATCTACCACCTCAAATTGTTAACATGTTAAATAATGATGGTATACCTATCATTAACTTCAAGGAGGGGGCTTATTCATATGAAGAATAATTTTAATGATTAGAACTAAATTGATGAATCCTAATTATAATGATACCCTTATGTATTTAAAGTTAATGTAAAAGTGAATGAACAAGGTGAAGCATGTAAACGTCAACAACAATAACTTACAAGACACCTTGGTGAAGCATTTGAAGTCATTGGATAAATTGGACTTGTTTATGAGTCTAGGAATGGAAAATATAAAATCTATGAGATGGGATAGAGACATAATCAAACTAATTTCCTATCGTGGAGATAAGTATAATCCCAAACTATGGCATAAATTGTAAAAGGGAGGCCTGGTAGAGTTTATGGGAGGAATTGTTGAAAATGATGAGATGGTTTCCAAGGATTTTTATCTAAGATGGAACATTTTATAAGAACTAATTTGGGAATTTATTGGTATGATCTACATTTATACCAAGGAGTTAAATGATAAATGTAGAAAATAATACCATATGAAGAAGTTATTTAATTCTAAATTGGACATCAACACTTAGAATAAAGGATTTCAAATGATGGACCTATTGAAATACTAATCATATATCTTCCTGTATATCATGAAGTACATCACATTAGAAGGTAAATTTAATGTTATATTATCTCACCATTTCCTAATCATGAAACACTTTAAGGACAAAAAACTTTGTTTTGCATATTTCTTATTCAAATCTCTCAAGATCTATATTACTATTTCAAATAAATTCTATTAGCAACCTTATTCATCAGGTTATAATTTTCATCAATGCTAAGAGATGAGAATACTTGAGGGGGAAGGAGGTGTATATGGTAAAGGAGGATAATGAATAAAACACTGAGAAGGGCACAAAGAAGACATAGGAAGATGGAGACTAAATCCTAAAGTATTGTTTAAAAAGTTTGGACAAAACTCATTTTGAAAGCAAACACCAAGTGGAGTTTCTAACTGAGGTTAAAATAGGAAAATTTTAAAACCATGACTCTAAAATCCCCCAAAAAAAGAGAAAAATAGATAAATTAATATAGGGTGAATAATTATTAGTCACCTCTTAAATAAGATAATAAAATTTTTGAAGCTAAGGAGAAGAATGGGATGAAATAAATTATGGACATCTAGTCAACTCATAGTCTAAAATGGATAAACTTGGAAGATAAACTAGAACATTAGGGAAATCTCATTATGAAGAAAATGGAATACTATAATGCCTTCAGGGGTGAATGTTAGAGACTAAAAAAGGATTTGGGTAATTACATAGTTTTTGGTGTCATTCCTTAAACTGGTGGGGTAAAAATATAACTCCCAAGAAGTAAAAAGGGGTGGCAGTGAAACCTTACGAAGTCATAACTCCTCATAAGAGTAATAATAATAATAATAATAATAATAATAATAATAATAATAATAATAATAATAATAATAATAATAATAATAATAATAAGACTAGAATTGTTCAAAATAAAGGGAAAACATGTGGCTTGATATAGGATAAGGATGTTAAATATTATCCCAAAACTCCAAGTAAAAATAAGGATGCAACGGATAAGGAGGAAGGACCAAGTAAACATATCAGAAGTTAAGTAACAAAAGTAGAAATCAAAGAGGACAAGTAAAATAATGTTCTAGATACTCTGGTGGATTAATCTGACTATGAATATTTAGTTAATTAATATTAGACTAAATTTTATATCTATATTATTATATGTTTTTTGTTTATACATAACTCAAGACTTAGGAGGTTTTTATGGTTTTTTGTCATAAGTTTATCTACTTTTTGGTTTAGTCTAGAGGAACGGATTATTTTTTTGTATTTTAGTCTTGAATACATGTTTTGAGCCATTTGGTTACAAGATCCATGTAAAACCTATAATTTTACCTATCAAATAAAGAAAATGAGAAAAAATAGTAAAATAAGATATCCAATGATAGAGAATGTGAAATATAATGAAACAATAATGTGTGAATATTATTTAAAAAGTCATTCAATGTAATACAATTAAATTCAACTTTAATCAAGCATAAAGGAAAATAAAAAAATATTTTAATTTACATCCATTTTAATATAAGAAAACAATCAAATCAAATAAGAATGTGTATCAAAATAATCAAAAGACTCAATAAGTGAAAGATCAAAATTAGTTCTTGTACTAAAGCCAAATGTAAGAAGCAAAACCATAGTAGAGACATAACTATGATTATAGAGATGGTGTGAATATGAATGGTCATGGGAATTTATGAGAAATAACTTCTTGTATTCCTTAACTGCTTACAATGCAACTATTTTATAAAAAAATGAGATTAAGAAATTATTAATATAAGTATCACAAATTATTGAGTAAAATTAGAATATGTAAGTTATGAAATAAATACACATGACAGATTTGGAAATTTATATTTTTATAAATGTGCTAAAAGTTAGAAGTAATAATTTGAATAAATTAGACTCAACTCATATCTGATGGTCTAAAATAGAGACTATGCAATCAATTGTTGGACTAGATGAGGTCATTGTGAATAAAAAACATGGCTCTATTTGATTCTAGGACAAGGTTATGTTATTCAAACAAGCTTGACCTACACTATAATTTATAATTTAAAATCACATCATTTATGATTTTTACCTCTATGTTCATTATCTTTGGTGATATTTTAGTTGCAATAATTATTTATTTATCTAGGTTTGCTTGATTTGTTATGGAAGTTGGTATATCCCTTGTTCTTAACTCTAACCCTAGCTCAAGGAATAAGGAGAAACCAATTTGGTAAAATGGTAAAAATGGGTTAGTGGATGAATGCGTGTTTGAACTCAACACTCTATGTGTTATCTCTTCCTACATACCAATACTTTGATTACTGATCAAATTCCACATAGTTCTTCCATGTTATGGTTGTGTGCATAAAATATTGGTGTAATGTTATATAATAGTGTAATCCTAGTGTGATTATGTGATTGAAAAAAGAATTATGAATTTTAAAGTGTAATCAGATAGACACTAGGATTATTAGGCTATAGGAACTCATAACTGAGAGGAATAGGTAGTTTAATCTCAATGTGTATTTAGATAATTCTAAAAATTTATAAGATCAAAGCCTATAGTGAATAAATGAATATAAAATGTGTTTATATAGTGATATTTTTTGGATTTATTTGAATTAGAATTTAAGAATGTGTGGGATGACGCATTGGGTAATTTTTAATTTGAGAAACAAGTCATTATTTGGTAAAAGGATGAAATAGATATATCTAGATAGTACCAACTAGTGGGTCTGAAACCTTAGTTTTGTCTGAGGAGAAAATATAGCCAAATTTTAATGAGACTAGGATGTTTGGAATGATTAATATAAACAATTTATATCATAATTACTTCAAGGTATAGGGTCATCCATATAATAGTAGAATAAAAGTGGTTTAAAACCATGGCATTGAGCATAAATTAAGTATGCATAAGGAGTGTTATAAAGTCGATTGTTTTAGAATTAAATGTTATAGTAACTAGATTCCCCCTTCTATTATAGTATTTAAAAAAAAATTAAATTACTAATGTAAAAGGAATAAAGTTATATCTGAGCTTACCTTTGTTCATTAGGCTTAGATTAAGATCATATGTTGAATTGTGCATTATGAAAAACTACCATGAAACATGTAAAAATAATCCCTTACTTAGGATATAAATATAAAAGTAAAGATAATTAAATTATAGATCAAATAAAAGTGAATGAATACAAAATTTCATATGCAAAAATCTTTATGTTTATTTGGTGCAAAAGTGGTGACTAGAGAGGGTGGAACCCTTAGATATTTATTTTCATTGAAACAATTGGATTGGAATATGCATACTCTAATCCTCGTAATATGAGAATGTGCTTAATAAACAAAGATTAAATTCACTCTATCATCTTACAACTCAAGGTAGCATAATAGTTTGGAATCACTATATGAATTTTAATAGATCACTTTGGTGAAAAAGTAGAGTAAGATGATAAATCAACTACTACAAACAATATAATATTCATTTTAGCGCAAAACTAGTGAAAAAATACCATGATATGAGTCTAGTGTATATAACATAGATAATTACATGAATTTTCATTTTTTATACAAAAACTACTGCAAATTTTGAAAAAGAAAGTGATCATGTACAGTGCACATGCCCCTCAATATGGTATTTGACTATATTAATTCTAGTAACTACTTAATATTAACTAAGTCTCTAAGTAATAACCTATAATAAATGTCATGCATAATACCTCCAATATGGTAAAAACATATAATTATATTATTTAAAAATATGAAAATAGTTTTTAAGATACCACTAAAAATTTATCTATATACCAAACATAATTTATAGATATTTGGAAAATTTTACTTTTGACTTATGGGAAGAAAACATGATATTATGAATAACTAAACCCTATGATATTATCCAAATGATACATATATAGATGATAATACATAATGTCTTGCATGTGTGTGTGTGTGTGTGTGTGTGTGTGTGTGTGTGTGTGTGTGTGTGTGTGTGTGTGTGTGTGTGTGTGTGTGTGTGTGTGTGTGTGTGTGTGTGTGTGTGTGTGTGTGTGTGTGTGTGTGTGTGTGTGTGTGTGTGTGTGTGTGTGCGCGCGTGCGTGCGTGCGTGCATGCGTGCGTGCGTGCGTGCGTGCGTGCGTGCGTGCGTGTGTGTGTGTGTGTGTGTGTGTGTGTGTGTGTGTGTGTGTGTGTGTGTGTGTGTGTGTGTGTGTGTGTGTGTGTGTGAAAATTTTTCCACATATTTAATAAATGATCAATACAAAGTACATGAAACTAAGATATAAATACTAAGGGAAGATGCATGATATTTATCATGACAACAAAAAATGGGGAGATGAATGATATCTATTATGGCATCAAAATGGATTAAACAATATAAAAAAAAGAGTCATGTCAATGATGCATACACAAAGAGTCCATGTGAAATCAAAAAAAACATGGAATAAGACTAAGGGATTTCAAAATCACATGTTCAAATGTCATTGATAAACATCTAAATAGATGATAAAACTTAGAGATGAAAATAAGCAAATGTTCAAATGTTGACAAACCAAAGAGTTTAATACACATAAAGTATGAAGTAGTGAATCAAACATGATAAACACACATCAATACATGAAATTGATCTACATAATAAATTTGTAACATAATTGCATTAAAAAATGTAGATATCCAATAAGATAAAAATTTGAAATTAAGTGAGAAAATATGGAAATATTTACACGTCATTTATATTATATTAATAACAAAAGAGATAGCCATAAATTGATAAAAACTAAGTGAAATATGCCCCATATAAACTTGTTGTGATGAAAATTATTTGTATAATTCATGTGACTATTTTGGATCTGATAAATTAGATCCTATGTTCACTATGAAAATTTCATTGGGATCTGACAACATAACAATATGTTACTATCTAGAAAAGAGACATTTTATCTATTTAAAGTTTCTGGGTCTAAGACAATATCACAACCTATAGTTGCATCTAAATTTGATAACATGTATATTATGAAACTTAGTCATGTACAATTTTGAGCCATATCTTCTATAAAAATTGTTATAGATAAGTACTACATATACTGAAGCACAAATCAAATAATGTAAATGAACTACACATAATGTTCATATGTTCTAATTTTTACAAATTTTGAAATATTCAATTTTTTATTTTTAAAAATATTTATAGATAAAAAAGGAATATTCTAATCAATTACTCCATCAATATCCTAACAACCAATATGTCATGTATCTAACATATGAATGATTACCACTCACAAATGGAATGTATTATGCCACTATGAAGTATCTGGTTTCAACTCAAAATGTAAGAACTGATTTGGCTCTGTAACATAATTGACACTATGATGATGATAATCTCTTGTATGTTGTGTATATTTTATACCATGGTTATATTAAGGACTATTTAGAACCCATTATGTAATATAATAACCTTTTGTGGGTGTTAATTATGTAACACTCTTAATGTCATTTGATATCAACTTGGGAAGTGCTAGAGCAAAGAGTGGTTTTCTAAAATTTGTGATAATTTTTAATGTTTTAGAATATAATTATAATGTATATCTAATAATCGTGTAAATAAATACTTATGAAATTTATAATCATATAAAAAATTTGAAGTGAATAATATCTATGAACCATGTTGATCATCTTGCATATCTAAGTCAATGTACTCTAATTTTGGCACTTACCTATTTCAAATAGCTATAGTAGGAATTTGAGTAATATTTTTCAAAAAATTAATTATGGATTTGCATAATGTCAATGTTAATTGATTATTATTTCATTTTGTTATGACACTACTATAAGTTGATTTAAATTTCCATATTGGCTTCCATTTTTTTTAACTAGTGTACCACTGATCTCTCATAGGTTTTTTTTATCTAGATGAATTAATAACCACATGATGAATTATTATTGGTTTATTAACAAAAATGCCTTGAAATAACTTAGTCATGGTAGAATGTGATCTAGGGGAATGGGGAAAAGGAGAATTATATGTCCCCTTGACAAACATATCAATACCTATATCATCATACTACTCAATATTACTTATAATTTCACAACAATCAATATCCCAATGACATCAATTAAGGTAATGGTAGTTATAATAAGGTCTATTCATCATTTTATCCTATTAAAGCAATGGATGATAATGATTTATGGAATGTGTAATGATCCTATATAATGAAATTACTTAGATGTTTCAAAAATGATGGAATATTAAATAATATAATTAATATAAAAATAATTAGATTAATAATAATAATTGATGAATGAGTATAATAATTGATAAATATGATTGAACCACTTTGAGGGCACAACCTCCAAAATAATGTAATAAGAAATAAATTAACAATTCAATTACTATAAAATAACCAATAACTCATATGTATGCTTTAATTATCCATTATTATCACATAGGCCAACCTTACTAAGAACATAGAGAAATGCAACAAGATAATATGAAAAGGATATAATCCACAAGTTGACCACACATATCCATATAGATGTTATATGTTAAGGGGATAACATTCCCCTCAAATTCAAAATAACATTTAACATAATGTTGAATCAACTTTGGATGTTGTTATAGAATTTTCTTTCCTCATATGTTGTATCTTCATGATTCAGATTCTTTTACTTGATCAAATACTCCATAATCTATCTTGTTTTTATCTTTTTAGTGCATGTGTGAAGGATCTCCTCAGGTTTAAAAATTACTATGCCTTCTACATCTATTTATAGGAACTTATTATAGATATAAAATATTTGTCCAATTAGATTATTTAATAAAGATACATTAAATATAGAATGTATATGAATAGAATGGGGTAGTTGAAGCTTGTATGTCACATTGCTAATTTTTTATAATATTTGATAAGGGCCATAATACTTTAGAGAAAGATTGTTTTTTTTTTTTTTTTTCTTTTTTTTTCCTTCAAATACATATTATTATATGGTTTCAAGTTCAAAAATACATGATACCCTATTTAAAAATTAATCTCACTATGGTGTTGATCTACTTGTTGTTTCATTGAATTTTGTGTCATTTATAAATTCTCTGTCAAAGTAGATAGTACATATTATTGATGTTTAGTGTGTTCTAAATTTTTTGTAAACTTTGGTTGTACCTAAAAAAATGAATTTATGGATGGGGGATTATAACTACAAATTTGTATAAATTATGACAGTTAGGAAGAGGTATGGAAGGAAGTGTTATACCACCATATTTCTAGTAGCAACTAATGAACCTATTGTTCCTATTTTAAGTTTCATAAATATTAGTCTAAAATTTAAATTTAAGATATAATAATAAATATTTTCTAATAATTTATTTAATTAATTAATCTATCTTAATAAAAAATAGATATTAGTAATGTTATTCTTTAGTTATTTCAAATGTTAGTCTTGGATCCATTTTATCACATCAGTGATCTCTTTCTCACATAGAGGTTTGAACTCTTAATGGTAATAAAAGAGGTGTGTAGACATTTACATAATTAAAAACCACTCTTAGATTAATTACCGATTGGTATTTTAACTATTTAAAGAAAATCAAGTTTTTCTTCCATCATTATTTTGGTTCTCATAATGATGGATCATGGTTGGTTATCTAAAGGGTTGAGGTTTAAAAAAAAGATAGTCTTTTCCAAAAGATTGATTGAATTAATTGAGATACCATTATAATCCTTTCTTATCAAATCTAGTTTCCCATCAAATTGGGGATGATATGAAGAGATATGACTCAAATTATTACCCAAACATGTAAAGAAATTATTCCAACCATTATTTTTAAATATGCAATCATAGTCACTTATAATGCATTATCTTGGGATTACCATGCATATTTTGAACTATATTCATAAAATAAATAGTTATTATACTGGATGTAAATAAATGTGATAATTAAAAAAAATAACATAATTTGTGAGCCTATCCGTAACTACCATGATGACATTTTTACCTTTAGACCTTGGCAGACCTATAATGAAATCCATGGAAAACTCCTCCCACCTCTGGTCAGGGATGGATAAATCATACTAAATACATAGCATCTTAATTGTTTCAACTTGGTTATATTGAAACACCATCCATTCTACCCAAAATTTATGATATCCCCTTGAATCCTTCCCAAAATAAATTTTTCTTGATTATATGTTAGGTTTTGACAAATCCTGAGTTCCCACCTATTAGATATGCATGAAGATCCTAAAGGACCTTATTTAAGTATAGAATTATTATGTATGTATATTATATATTTATGCAATAATGTGTTTCCTTTACATTATATTTTTTTAGAAACACTAGAACCTTATTGAATATTATTAATTAGAACCTATGTGTATATGAAATTCTCCAATTGTTTTTGTCCTCTTCTATCAAATCTCCTTGCCAAATGGTAATTGCACATAACATTGCCTAAAATGACCCATCCCTCCTAGATAGTGCATCTACTACGACATTTTATTTTCCTTTCTTATAGACTATTTTAAATTCATATCTTAACATTTTTGTCACCTTATTTTTTTTTTAAATTCTGATTATAATCATTGTTCTAAAAAATATTGTATACTATCATGATCAATATTTACCCAAAAATTATTACAACATTTAATTTCTATGTGGTCATAACTAAACCTTAGCTTACCTTGGTAGTTAATTAAATAATAATATATTATTATTTATTAACATGAGGTGAAATCCTTATATAAATAAATAATAAAATTATTTTTTTTAAATACATACCAATGTTATTAATTCACTTTCTATATGGTTGGACCCATTCGTTGCAATGGTCACCTCCTTTCACATTTCACTATAAATAGGATTTTACCCCTCTTTTGAAATATCATGAATTGAAAATTTGATATTTTCATGTGGAAAGTATATTTGAAGGATTTATGAATATTGGTTTAGAATAAGTGACAAAAGGAAGGTTGTATATTGGGTTTCATAAGTTTCTCAATTGTAGGAATATCAACATTTATGTATTTTTACTTTTCAAGGTCTTCCTACCTAAATTTTGTGTTATGTGTATAGTTAATATGGTTATTATTCATGTGCTTTGATAATCAAATTCATCTCTAGATCTTATTTAACATTAAATATATTTTTAATATTAGTTTCTTATCATGGTATCAGAGTTAGTGTGGTGGAATTGATTAGCAATAAAAATTTGAATTATGCTAGAATTAATTTAAAGTTCTTTAGCCTATAAAGGAATTATACCACCTATAGTACAACCTCCTACCTAAATAAATATGTTAAGAAAACTAGTTCCACATTGTCTCTAGTGCTATTCTATTGTGTATATCTATTAACAACCAATTATGAGACTACTAGAGCTTCTACAGAGTCTGTAAAGAATGTGTTTGAAAATTCTAATTTTTGGATGGTAGCTTAGACACCATTATATGGCCCATGTATGGCATATGCAAGCCAAAAAATTAAAAAATATGGTTTTATTGATCTACTTTATATTAATATATAGTTTGTGTCTAAATCCCACTCATTTATGCTTGTAGTCCCTCCTACAAAATTACTGAAGCCTTTCTTTTATAAATTATGGGAAATAAACTCAACCAAAAATACCATTATATGGCTTGGTAAATTGAAAATGTCGACTTAAAAATCATAAAGTTCCTTTTGTGGGTTCAATTTATTTCATCTCAAGATTTTAGGAGGATTGGCAATGTTTCAAGCCTTCTAGTCATCTAAAAAAAATTATGGGCATTCCCCTATTGTTGTTGTGTCGTTCCTTCTCTAGAACGTGCCAAATGTTAGTAATTATTTATTTATTTATTTAATAAATAAATATTTTATTAAAATATTAATTTCAATAGAGACCTATGGCTCCCACCTTCTTTGTCTATTCTTTTAATCCAAAAATTTAAAAAAGTGTAATTTTGATTTAATTTTAAAATTGTGTGTGTGTGTGTGTGTGTGTGTGTGTGTGTGTGTGTGTGTGTGTGTGTGTGTGTGTGTGTGTGTGTGTGTGTGTGTGTGTGTCTAATTTTAAAAATTAGATAAAACGGATAAAAATATTTTTTTGTGGATATAAGTCTTCAAATAGGATCCTATAAGGGTATAAAATCTCATTAACATTTTAAATTTTAAGCATTATATATCATTTTTAAAGGGATGTTACAACTTTTCCTAACTGTGTATTACATAAATATCAAAAACTTAATGGATTCAACTATAATATATATAAAATACACATTAAAGTGGAATTTATGGCCATAAAGTTGTGGAATATTGCCATCAATAATGATAAATCCTTTTTAGGATGATATGTTACCCTTGAACTTTCAAATTATTTTCATTAAAAATAAAAAGAAGCCATGTCAATTATCTTTCAAAGTGTTAAGGATGAGTTCTTACTCCATTTTTATAATCATGAGTATCATAGAGGTGCTTGGAAACTCCATTCCATGAATGAGGGCACTCATCTCTCTAAGATTATTAAGTTGATTCTTAAATTATTGACTAAACCTATGAAAGGTGTTGAAAAAGTTGTTAATTTTGTTTATAAAATTAAGAATATTAAATCTAAGTTAGACATATTTAAATATAATTTAATTCAATATCCATTACTTTATTTTATTATTCAGTTGAATATTCATGAAAAAAAATCATAATTTTATTTAATTTTTGAATTCAAAGTGCCAAACAAAGAGAGATACCTTTGACATTAATAATATGTATACTCTTAAAATTTTAATCTAAAGAGAATGCAACTCATTCACTTATGAATCTTAATCATATTTATGAGAAAAATAAGTTCTATAAATCTAACCCTAATTCTTTCAATGGCTCAAATAGGAATTCAAAATTTGGTAATAAGAATCATAAACCTAAGTTTGATGGGAATTGTAGTCTATAAGGTAAATTTGGTCATAGAAGGGAAACTTGTTATAAAAAAAAGATATAGTTCAAAATAAATCTTTTAAAAATAATGAAGGGAAAAAATCTAATGAAAATAAATAAATAAAGTAAAACCCTAATTAAAATAACAATCAAGATTAGAAGTCAAATGTTATTACTTTATATGTTTCTTTATGTAATTCAAATAAGACTTAATAGATTCTAGATAGTGGTGCATCACACCCCATGACTTTCTTATCTAATATTTTGTATGATTTTAGAGATATATATGAAAAATATTTACTTAAGAGATAATTTTTTTTTTAGAATCAACTAAACAAGGAAAAGCATAATTTACAAATATTATTACTAATGATGTTTCCTTTATACCAAAACTTAATAAAAAACTACTATTTTGTTCTCAACTTATGATGTTAATTTCATTGTAACATTTCTTAGAGATAAGTGGTTCATTTTAAATCAATCTGGTTCTCTGATTGTTAAAAGTGTTCAAAAGAATGGTTTACATATTTTCTCTACTTCTTCTACATGTTTTCTTTGATCTTATGGTAAGGATGAATCTCAATTATGGATTGAAATATTAGAACACATTAGTTTTATAAGTTTAAATGATATGTCTTCTCATAATATTATTGTTAGACTTCCTTTTATATCTTTTCATGATGAAACTTGAGAGGTTTGATTATGTTGTGGGCAACATACTAGCCCATTTCACAATAATCATGATGTGAATTCCTAACATCCTTTATAATTAATTCATAGTGATGTTACAAGACCTCTTGAAGTTGTATATTTTAATGATTTTTTTATATGTTGTTACTTTTATATATGATTATATTATAATGATCAGGTCATATTTCATTAAAAATAAATATGAAGTGTTGTCTAGATTAAGGGAATTTAAATCTATTGTTGGAAATACTTATAAATTTTATATTAAGAAATTAAGATCTAACAATGGTGGTGAATACATTAATAAATATTTTGATTATTTTTGCATTAGTTTTAGTATTGAAATGGAAATAACAACTCCATATTCCCCTCAGTAAAATGGTATTGCTAAAAGGAAAAACCATATCATTATAGTAATGACTAGAATAATGTTGCATTATGTAAATATTCCTAAGTTCTTATGGGCCCAATCCATGGATAATGTTGTAGATATTATAAATAGATTCCTTACCAAAGCCTTGCATCTTTTTACTCCTTTATAAATGTGGTCTATAAAGATACCAAAAGTGGCTCATGTTATGATCTATGGTAGCTTTTCTTTCATCTTTGATCCTAAATGTAAAGGAAATAAGCTTGATCATAAAAAAAATCTTCTATTTTTTAGGTTATGGAGGAAATGATAAAATATTAACAGTATATTATCCATCTAAAGATGGATCATTGATAATATAAATGTTCTTATTCTTGAAAAATCTTTTTTATGAGCCTTATACATAACCTCCTCAATGTTCTTCTTTTGACGAATATGGATATCATTTTTTCCTTATGAATAATATGTTGATGTAGGTGTTATGTACACCAGAGCTTAACGAGATATCCTTTAATGTTTTAGGATCTCAATGGAGGTATACTCCACTCCAAGTCATGAGTTGTAGGTATGTGGTCTTTGACAACCTATTGATAGAATAGTTGGCAGGGCATGTAAGTTGTTGACAAAGTTTTTTATATGGAGGTGTGGTCCCTAAAAAGCATTGAATCTGTATGTGAGTTGGATGGATGGTTGTATTATAATATAAAGTGGGTAGATCTCAAAATAAAATCAAAAAAGAGGGAAGGGTAAGTTAGAAAATAAATCTCTATGATTTTTAGAAACTACTTCCTTGGCCAGTTTTTATAAGGATAAGTGCTCTTAGAACCTTTACTTGTAACTAGAAATAATTTGTACACACATAATCAGACATGGCTAATAAGTCTAAGGAAATAATGATGCAATAAATTCTAAGCCTTAGACAAAGGTTTCTCTTGATAGGGAAACTATTTCACACTCTTACTTAGGAGATTATGGATTAGGCTCATTAACTATTTGAGGTAGCATTTTCACACACAAAAAAAACTAAATAAAAAAAAAACCACTCATGCACAATCAGAATTATGATTCAATTTTAACATAATTATGCTAGTTAATATATTTACCAATATTTCAATAGTTTTTTCACATATATGGATCAGTACATCAATCATTATAATCAAGAATCAATTCATAGTTATTACACACTAAATATTACTAAAACATACAACCAAGAAGTAACAACTAATTACATAGAAATTGTAAATAAAATACATGAACACATTTGATAATGATGAAAATTGATGTTACTCCTATATTCAAAATTCTCTAACCAAAATCCAAGTTAGATTACAACTATTTATAAATACTTGAGGAATGGGTCACCTCATCCTCCAAGTTCCTTAAAGGTTGTTACATGTGATTATCAGAACTTAAGTTCTAACTATGGTTAAAATACATATAAGGGTTGAGTTATAGTTATCAGTTTAAAATAACCTTTGAAAAATCTATGTAATATGTGCATGTGTATAAATATGGGCAATTTTTACAATTATAGCTCAAACTTCAAACAAAAATTTAAAATATATGCATCATTTACAAAAAAATTCATGTATAAAGTCTTAGCCTTTTAAGGCTACATGGTGTGAATGGTTGGGTCAGTGGAAACTAGATCTGTAGGTTGTTTGTCAAATAAAAGAATCACTATATAAATATTTTAGAACCAATGAAACTATGCTTAACCAAAAATAACTATGAATTTCATGTCGCTCATGCCTCTCACTGAGTTTGGATCTTTGAAAATCCCACTTAGGGCTCGCACCATCGATTCAATTCTACATGATTGAATGTAGGTGTGTCACTTAGTAGTTCCATAGGATCTCTGAGTACCTTATAGTTATAGTTTGAAAATATTTATGCCATATCTTAGTTTATTGTTTGTTCTAATACCTTTGAAAAACCTCCATCAATCTCACAATGTTAGATCTTTAGTACATGAGTTAGAGTGAACCATCAGACCTTGGTGCTTGACCTTTTGACTCCCCACAAGGTAGACACTTGTCAATTCTGGGTTCTCTCCTATAAACATGACCGTATAATGACTTAGTAGATATATAATAGAGTGATTAAGTATAGAGGTGACACTTGGAAATTCCCTAGGGCTTTTAGTCTATTGATCTTGGCAGTAGAGTATTGTTTTGGCCATTTTATGTGGGGAATTGTTTCAGTGGGTTTTTTATCAGATAAAATGTCTAAAAAACAAGCTTTTGAAGTACGTACATTTTTGGTGGACATAATGTTCAAGACACAAAGTCCATAGTTTATTTTCATCACACAAAATATTCATAGCTCAAAGCCCTTAACATGTATCATCAAGGAAATTGTTTCCAACAAAATATCTAATGTAATTATCCTAAAGAGTTTATTTCATGTGGAAAAAATTTCAAAGGTTATGTTCATCGAGTAAACTATCCTTGATAATTATCCTAAAAGGTAAGTGCTAAAGTTCTGAAGGGTCTACTTCATGACAAAAATGCCCAAAGGGTCTACTTCATAGAGTACATTTTTGTGGGGAAAAGGCTTGAGATAAAATTACTATAGTGTAAGTCCAATAAGGCAAAGGGTCAATTCAAAAAGGCTAAAGGGTCATTCTATGAGGAAAAATGCCCACAATAAAGAGGCTGAAGGGAATTTGGAAAAAGGTTTGAAGGGTATGTGCTATTATGTCTTGACAAGGTTATTTTGGACAAAATATCTAAAAGTATTTAGTCATCTGCAAGAAATAATTTCTCAAATAAAATGTCTAAAATAATTATGACAAGATAAGTCTGATAAAATAATATTGAGGCAAAAAATGTTAGTAGAATTATTGTGGGTCAGTTATTTTGGGGAAATTATTGCAGACAAAATGTCTGACATAATTATCTCAAATGGTCATTTCAAAAAGGCCAAAGGGTAGGTCCATAGGGTAAAATGACCATGATAAAAATGTTGAAGGGTAATTACAAAAGGTCTAAACGGCTTATTTTCTATTGAAAATGCCCAAAGGGTCTACTTTGTAGGGAAAAAGTGTATCGACAAGATTTTTATAGATAAAATGTATTGATAAAATTACCTAAAGACCAAATTCTATTGAAAAAAGTGTCTAAAACATATATGCTAAAAGAAATAAGTCCATGGGAAAAATCCCACAACAATAAGTCTGAGATAATAAGTCTAAGACAATAAGTATGGAAGAGCTGAGTAGCCTTGAATAAGATAATGGATAAAATACTAGATAAAGACAAATTACATAAGTTCAATAAAAATAAGCCTTAAAACACAAGCCCAATAGAATAATCCCAAAATAATTATAAATATAGTCTATGAAAACATAACACTAATGCCATCTTGCCAATGTATAAAAGGTCAGTTTTCACTCCTATCCCATATTTTTGTAAAAAACACATAGAAGAGGGTCTCAAAGTGAAGACTATAATCTAAAAAATTTGGTCCCCATTTCCCTAAAGAAAGAGGGGATGTTAGATAAACAAATGGTGACTTATAGGGGGAATACTCCTCATTATTCAAAAACCTAAAACATCATCTACAATTCCTTAAATCAATCATGAAATATGTCATAGAAGAATAATTAAATCATATAGATGAAAGAGACTCCTAACTTAATTCAATATACCTTCTACTTTCTTAGATCTGTGTGTGTCAAAAGTGTATTTTATTTAACCCTTGCTATGATGAGTTTTTCAAAAGCTTTAATGAGGCTGTAATTTTCATTCCAATATATATTAAATCTAAAAACAAGGGAAGCTCAAGCATTGCACTACTACTAACCAAGTGTCTATAGCCTTGATGTAGATACCTTGGGATCCTTCTCTTCTCTTTCCATCATGATGCATGGTATATTGACCTTATCTCATCATGCAAGCCTTTTGATTTTCTTTATATTTTATTTTCATCTTTTAAACTCATTAGTTCTTTCTTTTATTTTTACTTTATTATTAAATGGAAAAGAAAAGAGTTAGAACCCCAGTGAGATAATATAATTATAAAACAAATCATTACTAGAACATCTTTTCTAGCCACACCTATACCCAAAATTATCACTTCCAACAAGTATTTAATGTGATAAGTGCATTTGATCTGATAAAATAAGAAAACTTTCTCAATTTATATGAAGTAATATAAGAAAAACTTTCACATGCATGGTAAAATTATTCAATTGTGATACCATCCAGAATGATCCATGATTACCTACCTTCATCCTAAAGACTAAAAAACATGGAAATAGACCTAACCTGTAAACTAGTCCCAAAAGTGCCTGTTCTCTTTTTACTTTTCCCCCTTTCTAAAAGTCATAAGCTCAATTGGTTAGGATTTTAACTTGGCTATAGTCAAAGAAAACAAAATTTTGATCATCAAAGAAAGCAAAGGATAACTAATCTAAGAAATAAAGAAACTTAACTAAGAGAACACCAAAATCTAATCTAGAAAGCATAAAATCTAATCTAAAAAGCATGAAATCTAATCTATGAGATAAAAATAGTAAAATTAGGAAAGATTAATCTAGAAAGTAATAAATTTAATATAATCCTATGTTTATGCTAATATATCCCTCATTATTTAGTAAAAACAATAGATGACACAACCCTGAAGTAGTGCTTCAACAACTATCTGTTGACTAGATATGTAAGCTCATTGCCTTTGAGGTCCTTCAGATCAAATGCATTATTTATCATGATCTCTAAAATATGATATAGGCCAATCCATAGTGGGGAAAACTTGTCATATTGTCCTTTATTTTCTTGGGCTTTATCCCAAAGTAGTACTAGATCCAAAATTATGAAAGATTTAACCTTTTCTCTCTTGTCAAACCACCTCTTGACCACATTCTAGTGCTTTTTAAACATTTGTAAGGCTTCAGTCCTTGAATATTCCATTTCTATTATGTCCACCCTTGATCATGTTTATCACTTGGTTCCATGTAGTCATGCATGAACTAATAAGTGGGTAGATTGAGCATAATTAGAAAAATAGGCTTCCATCCATATACCAATAGATAAGATGAAGCTTTAATGGATTTCTTGTGTCTAGTCTACTCTACCCAAAGAGTGTAATTTAATAGATTATGTCTATCCTTGGGATTGACCCTATTAATTTTTTAAATGCATCAGTTAGATTTTGTTGATTCCCCTAGTCCATTTCCCTAGGGATAATAATTAGAAGCTGACCTGGTAATAATATGGTTTTCATGTGCATAGTAAATAAATTATTATAATATGAAATTTGGTCTATTATCACAAACCAAACGAATGGGAATTCCTAATCTATTTATTATGTATTCTTCTATGAAGTTGATCACATCTTGTGTTTTATAGTTCTTTGTGGTTATGGCCTCGATCCATCTAGTGTAATAGTATGTGGCATTAAGAATGAATTTATGCCCTATTGAGGAATTTGGGTTGATAACACCAATGAATTATAATCCCCACTAAGTAAATGGCCTTCCTTAAACAAATAGTTGTAAAGTCATTATTGTGTGTACTTATCTCTTTGCTAGAGCTTGGCATTCATGACATTTTTTGACATGAGTATGAGCATCTTTGAATACTATTAGACAATGGTAGACCATTATTAAGATCTTATGGGATATGATATTTCCAAACAGATGACCACTACCTATTTTATAATGTAAGTTGTCTAAAATTTATTTAGTTTCCTCTGTAGATACACACCTGAGATAAATACCTTCATAATTTATTATTTTGAGGGATCCCTTCTTGTTCATGTAATGAGTATCTTCAACCCTAAAAACTATTCTCCTCTCATTATTTATCTTGGGGGAACAAGTTCCTCTAAGTAAATAGTATATCATATCATTATACCATTCTTCTTTAGATACTTGAACTTCGCATACCTCTTCAATGATGATGCATGGATCTAGTTTAGTCATAAGTTAAATAATACATTCACCTCTAATGATATTTGTTTTCTTGATCTTTATTTTAAATTATTATGGTTTGGCCATCCATTTTCCTTGACATTATCCTAGCTCATTCTATGACATGGTGAGCTTAACCTTAGGATCAGGTACAATGGTGATGGTTTTATTATTTCAAATGTAATGCCAAAATTTCTTTACTACATTAATAAGGGAAAACATATTTTTTTTTATTATGGAGTATCTGAGTTATACATCTTTCAGATTTGTGCTCATAAACACAATTGGATTCTCAATTTCATCCTTCTTATGTATAATGATAAAAACAGTAAAATTCTCTGAAGTGAATAAATACAAGTAGAAAAATTTCATAAAATTTGGAATAATTAATATTAGAGCCTGTGATATTGCATCTTTAATATCCTAGAAGGACTTTTAAGCTTTAACTATCGATTCTATTTTGGCATCCTACTTGAGTATGGTTTTTAGAGGTCTAATGATTTTTAAAAATCCCAAGATGAACTTCCTTATAAAGTTAATCATTTCAAATAATTATTTGAGCTCCTTTTTATTATTTCATGGATGAATTTTCAAAATTTCCTTAATTCTATCTAGATGAATGGCGATCCCATCATTGGTGATGATGTGAACCAAAATATTATCTTCAGTCACTCTGAATATACTCTTATTTTTGTTTAATGAAACTCCAAACCTTATACATCTCTTGAAACTAGATTATAGTTGACTTATTTGGTCTTTTAAACTCTTTGCAAATATCGTAAGATCATCCATGTAGATGATTATACATTTTCCTATCAGACATTTGAATACATTATCCATGGCTCATTAAAAGGTTTATACTACATTTATTATCCCAAATGACATCATTTTATGTGTGTAAGTTCCCCATTTCATGGTAAATTTTGTCTTCATTTTATCCTTAGGTTGCACCAACACCTGGTTATAGCCTAAAAATCAATCCAAAAAGGACATCATTTCAAAACCACTTACTATTTGTACTACCTCATCCAAATAAGATAGGGGATAATTGTCCTTTTTAGAATCCTTATTCAATTTCCTAAAATCTGCACATAGTTTGATCTCACCATTCTTCTTTCTTACTAGGACCAAATTGGCCACCAAAGTAGGATGCCTTACTAGAAAGATGATTTTTACACTTAAAATCTTATCCACTTCTCTTTGAATGAGAGTCTCCATAATAAGAATGACTAGTCTCTACCTCTATATGAATGGCTTGTGATATATCTTTAAGGTAACCATATGAGTAATAACATGTGGGTCGAACACCTTTAAGTCTTCATATGTCTAGGTAATAACATCCTTATATTGAATGATTAGATACTTCACTCATTGTCATTATTATGGGGTACAACTAAGATAGATAATAATATAGCATGGGCTATGCTTATATCCTATATTTTCCCTTATAAAGTCTAATTTATTGACCTTGGGCTGCCTGAGTTGTTGAGCTTGAGTTTCTATATTGAATGATCCTTCCAAAGAGACCAACCTAGCTAGAATTTAATTCTCTTTGAGATAGAGAATGGATTCTTTGTCTGATTCCCCTTGATAGAGTTGATTAATGTCCTTGTAATCAATGATATAGGATTTAAATTCTCCTAAATTAGCTAAAAACTAAATAACCTACTGGTCATCAGGAAAGACCTAGAAATTTTCTACATTATCTATCATAGAAGGACACAATAATAATTTAATAGAGAACCTTTTACTTTAGATTTTTGTAATGGTTCTAAATTAGCAATAATAAGAACTAATAAATCAGTTGTTTGATTTTTCTCTCTAACAAGTGATACTATGTTGAAAGCTTCAAAGCTTTCAATGAGGTCCCATGCTCTATGCTTGTATCTATTTAAATAAGATAACTTACATTGGTATTTATTTTTAACTTGATTGACCATCAACTATGAGTCACCAAATATTGTTAATTACTTCGCATTACTCTTGATTGCAAAGCATAATTCCTAAATTAGAGACTCATACTAACCTCTATTATTAGTCCGTGAAAATTTTAACCTATAGGCTACCATAAAACTTTTACCCTATGGATTAATCTACTTGATTCCCATGCCTGATCCTTGCTTGCATATAGAACCATCAAGGTGTAAAGTCCATCACTAATTTGAAGCTTTAGGTTTCAACTTTTGTACTTTATTATACGTAGTAAAGTATAAATTCCAAGACTGGGTGACTCATACTTTACCTCTTCATTCTTGACATTTTATTTTATAATGGGATACTTCATTCTCAACACTATCAATTCTTATTTGATTTGAAATTTTGTTCCATAGAAATTGTATATGAGAGAACTTTATAGAGAGATATCCATTGAGTGTTTTAGACCAATCCTTGCTTAGCAATTTTATCTAGCCTTTGAGTTTGTATAGAATGAAAATATCATAGATAATCTAGACTCATGGTTCAGATGTAACATGGATGCACACATTGGTCAATTATCCAACTAATAGTACTATTATTTTCTCTAGTTGTGAAACTATTATCTTTGAAGGACTCAGAGTGAGACCTATATTTTTACATATGGATATGGGAATGATAATTTTAATTGTTCCAAAATCAACTAAAAAATTGTGAATATTCTTATTGAATGCTTAGATAGTTACAAAGAAGGGTGGAACTTCTAACTCACTTTTATAGATGATGTTGGTGTCAGCAATTTTCACTTTGTCTGTAGATGTTTTAGTTCTTTCCATAAGATATTTTATATTAATTGACTTCCATATAATCCCCATATATTCAATTATTTGAGCTAATTCATGAAGATATATATTCACCTTGATATTTTTTATATCATCTATAATGTTATATCCTCTTTTACTTGGTTCTTTCTTACTCTGTAGCTAATCATTCCCATTTGGAGGGGGTGCATTCTTATCTTCCTTAATATTAGGAGAAAAAACCATGGTATTTAGAGGAGTTGATGTTGTAAGTTGTTACTTATTTTTTATATTATATTCACCTCTATGGAACTACTAGAAAACATGAACTTAGTCCATGTTGTGTTCTAGTTCATTATCATCATTACTTAAGAAGGGAAACTTGTGAGTTTTAAATAACATGGTAGTGATGGAAGAGACAAGATTCAGATGATGCTAAGATGTATTATGCATATTATCTTGTCTAACCATCTCTCTTTGATGTATTTTGAATGTTGTGCAAAATTCAATGCAATTAAGCTCAACATGCTCAAAAGTATTGTGAATTTTGCACCAATTGGGAAGAGTTGTTTTTGTTATGTTTATATATGGGAAATTTTTAGGCTAATCCATATTATTCACAAGAATGTTCAATGGTCTATTGTATATTTTTAATCCAACATTTTTTTTACCAATTGGGCCATTGGCATTACCCATCCTCCTTTCGATATTCAACAAACCGTTCCTCAAATTTTGAATCATCTTCTAAATAGAATCGAGTTCTAACTTTATAGAGTTTGTAACTTATAAAAAAATTGTGGGAAGTGTAGATAATTGTTAATTTTATTGATAATCATTACAATCCATATGCTTATTCTAGAAGCTAAAATTTGGTTGCATTATTTGCATCATAAAAGGCAGTATATAGAGCAGGTTATGATTGAATATTGGGGAATTATACCTCATATGTAGAATACAATTAAAAGTGGGAAATCCATTGATGAAATTAGGAATTATAGACATATGAGGATTGATTTTATTATATATATTAAAATCCTCTTCATATGGTAATGTCAAATTATTGACCACATCTACTCTTTTTAGGAACATGATAGTGATCAGGTTTAGGGTGTTCTTGTACATTTTCAATGTAAATGGCTTGTCTAGTTTATATCTTGGGATCAATAAATTGTATATATTTTGGAACCTAAAATTGAAAGAATTAATGGGCTCATTAGGTTCTCTCCTCATGCTAGTGAAGTGTTGGTGAACCAAACTAGGATTGGTAACATGTACAAACTACGCAAGAAAAGTTTTTTAACATTCATCATAAGAAGTGATGTAATTTTCCATTAGATTTAAATACCAGTCATAAGTAGTAACCATTAAATTAAAAAGTAATGATATCCATACAACATCCTCATGCATAAAATTTAATATCCCTAATGCGACTTGAAAATATATAATATGGTTCTTTATTGTCCTTGCACCTGAAGGAGAAAAGGATGATAGATAATTTTAAGGATTGTTAGGTAAATCATGCACATATCTTAGGATGTTAATAAATTTTTTTAACTAAGCACAACTAAGCCATTGGTTAATTAACAATTAAAAGATTTGTTACTAGATAAGGAGTCCTTAGAGCTGGATTATTTTGAAATAGGGCTATTAGCATAGTTATAGATCTCCTATGATTTGTCAAGGGTGAGACTAAAAAACTAGCTTGGGAATTAGATCTAGTCACTCTCATTAGTGACTCCAATGTAACATGTTTCACTAAAATTTTACTTATTTTATATTTAAGAAATATGTCAAACTTAAAATAAGGTTGGCACTGGTAGAACCTAGATGTGTTGTGCATACATGAATTTAGGTGATTATTGATACTCCTCTTTGTCTGGGTAGGATGACCTGAAGGTAAGAAATCAATCTAGAAAATGGTGGATTACTAAGATAAAGGGGTGGAATACCTATAATGATCTCGATCAAAGAAACAAAATCTTCCTTTGAAGTTATCAATCCACACTTTTAAAACACTTAAGTTTTGATAAACTAAAAATAAATGCTTTCATGAAATAATAGAAGGTACTAAAATCAAATACAAAAAATTCTTGAAAAACCCAAGTGATTTTAAATAAAAATAGTAATAAATGATAAACAAAATATCACAAACTAAGATTTGGGTATGGGTAGATGGGTCAAATTAGCTTACTATTATAAAATAACTCACAATGACTGTTAGTGGTTAGGTGACCATAGATGGTTGTTAACCATTGATGGTTAGGTAAGTCTGTTAGTGGTTAGGTAAGACTATTAGTGGTTATTATTAGATTTTGATTTGGAGGGGAAGTTTATTTGGGAGGTTACATAGAGGTTTTAGGAGTGGTGTTTACATTCAATGTTAGTTGTGAGATATAAATTAATGCTCAAAGGTATCTAGTTTAGGGTTTGGGTATTGAGGCGAGTGAGAATGGTTTATGGGTGGTTTTGGGTAGGAGGTGAAATGTTTAGATTTGTAGAACTCCAACATAGTAAAATGGGATGAAAGGGAAATAAAGGGGAATGACATAAGTAATGAAACAAATAGAGCTAATTATTGAATCTTGATAAAAAAACATGGATACTTAGATTTTAGGTGTTGTTCATTTAAGGAATGATAGTTTTGGCTAAAATTTATTATGGATTCTAGAGAAATCTCAATAGATTAAGAGTACCTTGGCTCAAGATAGTGAGTTACAAAATCACCCTAAGCCTTTGACCTAGTTCATGGTTTATTGGAAGCTTTTTAGATTTGCCTAAGAGTTATAATCTCTTACCCTTATATGATGATGATCTAAAACTTCTCTTCATCTCTTAATATAGAGAAAAATATGTTTAAATTTAATATTTTAAAAAATATTTTAACAAATAGTCTAATCATACATTGATAATGTGAATAAAAGACCAAAATTAGATAGTTGTTAATCAATGAGTGAGTTGTAGTTGAATTGTAGTTGATTCCTTTGATCATGAAAGAGTTTAAGTAACCACTTGGAGTTTGGGTTGACCATCAATGGTTGAGGGCTAACTGTTAGCAGTCAACGGGATAGTCAAAATTGGCTACTCTACTAATGACTAGAGGTTAATTCTTTGGTAAATTATTTGAGGTTAATAATGGGAGAAGTGGTAAATAATCTTACCCAAATGGGTCTAATGGGTGGTTGAAAGGTTAATGAGACATCTAATAATATAGAGTATGGTTTAATAACATATAAATTTTTCCCCTTTTTATTTTGTAGTTTATATTAACAAGTTACAAAACAAAAAAAATGAAAGGTTGCTTTGATGCCTCAAGTATGGGAGGAGGTGTTCCCACTCAAACTAGGAATTGATGAGGTGAAATAGAGTTGGTGGTGGGTTTGAAAATTGGATAAGTGGGTTTTAAGTTTTTTTGGGTGAGTATTTAAATGTGAATAGGTGAACAAAATGAGAATATGTGAGATATCATATATCGTACATAGACTAGGTTGGTGGTAAAATAAGATTGGACTAGAAAGACATGTGAGAGGGTAATGAGGTGATATAATTAGGACTATCTAATATGGATTACTTTGATAGACTAAATTCTCCTAGGCAAGGTTGATTTATTTATAGGTATGCAAAAACTAGATGTGATCTTGAGAAAATAAAAATTATTATAAGTGTCAGGATGATAAAGGGTCATGCTTTGAGGCACCTAAATATTTAGTAAGCAAAAGTAACACAATTTTGTTCAAATATGTCAAGGTAATAAATTTGGTCAAAATGACTAAGGTAAGGTTCATTTACAAAAATAAAAGTGATGTTAAAGGTACCATGGTGTGTCCATCACAAACAGAGGCACACAAGTGGACTGAATGACCAAAAGGTAAACTAGGGAGGTAAAGGCATTGTTGGATTAGGTGTTTCTTTGGGAAAAGGAAATGGTAGGATGGAAAACCCCTATATGTTTTGATCATTGATGCTCAAGGTAGACCATAGATAATTAGCTAGTAACCATTGATGGTCAAAAGGAAACCCTAAAAGGGTGACCATTAAAGGTTAACTAAGTATTTATTTACTAATTTTAAAACATCAACCAATGAAACTTCCCATTGGAATTTGTGTAAATGATAATGATTTAGACTTTTGAGTCTCATACTATCTTAGTTAGGTGGGTTTAACCAAGGTGGAGCATTGAGTTGGAGGTTGACTAAGGGAAGCCAAGGGAGAGGAGACCTAGTGAGGATGTAGTGAGGTAGGGGCTGAGTATGGGGCTGAGTGGTGGAGGTGGTTTTGAGGGATCCACCATGATAGAGGACACATAATGAGGTAGGCTATGCCTTAAATTTTGTTTGTTATTTTTCTTATTTATTAAGTGGGTGGGTAGTCATTAAAAATTGGGGGGCTTTGAGTTTTAGGTATGAAATTATTAGAGGGATGGAAAGAGGTTGAGGCAGTGAAGGTAGTAAAGGGATTTAGTGGTTTTAGGCATGATTTTAATTTTTGTGTTGATTTTTTATAGGTATTAGTGGGTTAGGGATAGGTTTTATTTATTGGTTATCACCACACAGTGACCATCAGTGGTCAGTATAGACCATCATTGGTTGATAAGTGACCATAAAAATGATTGATGTGTGGATCATCAGTTGTCCACCACCTTAACCATTAATGGTTGAGGGTTTATTGGTGACGATCCCATAAGGAACTATAACCAATTGAAATTTAATTATTGGTAGTTAGTATAAGGCTAGGGAATGAGGTAGAGAAGGGTATAAGAATGGCTAAAGGCAGGGGTTGGGGATGGGTGAAGATAGGATAGGGTAAAAGGTAAGACTTGGTTTAGGTAGAAGTAGGTAAGGGTTTAGTTAGGCCTTAAAAATAGGGTAAGGTAGAAGTGAGTAAGGTTATGGTTAAGAGGTAAAATACATAGGTCATGTTTGAAGGGTAAGGAGAACTAAGGGATACATTTTAACCTTGTAGGTGTGGGAACAATTTGAAGATGTAAGACCAAGTGTCATAGCTCCTAGATAAGGTACACAAAGTTATGATGGACCAATAGTGGGAACATATGATAGCAGTGGGTCTAAGAGATATGATATTTTATCAACACATGTCAATAGACATGATGATGATGGTAGTACTCATGCAAAGATATAACCTAGCCACTAACACTTTCTTGCTACTGACTGGAGAGATTACCATATTATAAGAGGAAATTCACTAGATTTTGTGGCTATTGATATGGTGTGAGCTAATAGATCATATTGACATCAAGGAATGAGATGTGTATATAGATCAATTATTTGGTGTGGACTTCTTTCATGTGAGGTAGCAATGGGAGGGTTCAATAATGTATCTATGTATACATGCATAAGAGAGTGAGATGAATTGTCATTTTGATGATGATAGAAATTACTTGCTATGCACTTATAGATTCTAGTAGTTGTAAATTTATCTTTTTACTGATATAAGTTCTTATTTACATGTTGATATACCAAATAGTGTTTACTTGGGCCCCAATTTTACTAGTGATGATTATCAAGATCTCTAGGGATATTAGGTACATACACAATATGGAATCAGCATCAAGTTGGTTTTAAAATACTAGGAATATAAGCACATTAGGGTGCTTTGACCAGGTGGACTTGAGAGTTGGACTCATGAAGTGGAGAGGTGATTATGCACTTATAGCATGAGGGGGAGTAACATGATATTTAGAGTGGTATAGGGATAGGTTGGAGGCACTAGCTAATGGGGAGGTTATCTAGAGACCATAAACTAGATACCCAACCTGGGTGACTTATGCTTGGTAGATATTATCACTATAGAGTTATAGGTGGATATATGGGAGATAGGAGCATGAGGTGGAAATCATCTCATTCAATATGGTCAAGAGATAGTTCAATGTTGTTTAAGGTGTCCTTAGTTCTTTCTTAAGGTATAGGAGAGAGGATTTTGAGGCACCAATACATCTACCACAACTTGAGGATATAGAGATTGACCATGAGGATCTGCTAATGGCCACATATTTTGATGATGAAAGGATTATGTAGGAGTAAATTATATGGTTTCAAGTGCATTATGAAGTGGTAGTGTTTAGGGGAGATAGTGTATAGCATGCTCCTATTGTAGACATGGTGGAGCAGGGTGAGGACCAAAGAGATGTGGATGCCCCTAATAGCTAGGCACTCATAATAGAGAGAGATCAGGTGAGGGTATAATTATCCATAGTATAGGCATCTCTAGTAGTGGAGAATATAGAGAGAGATACAATATAGGGCCATGTGGATATCCTTAAGTAGGAGAGAGATACAACATGATCATAGATAGCTTTGGTGATATAGGAGAGGGATACCCTGAGATAGGAAGGAGGGAAAGAACCTACACCTATAATACCATCAAGGAACATCTCTATGGTGAGTTATGTGGCCATGGTCAAGGAGCTCAAATACTATAAGGAACTAGTCTTTAGATAGCTTCTAAATGAGTCATAATATATTGAGTACATGGCAATAGTTATTGGTGGAGCTCAGATTACTACATTGGGTTAGTGGGTAGCATCTATGGGTGCATATATAGATCTTAGAGACGGATAGGCTCTAGGGAGTAGTAGTGACCCTCTACCTTAGACTCCTATGAGATGCCTAGTTTGATGTATTATATGATTTTGATACCAACCTATGAGTCAATGTAGGGAGATGTAAACATTTTTGTGAGAGATATGGACATTATTATGATATGTGATTATTTATGATTATGAGCTTATTGATGTGATTATGGGTTATGGATGTTATTTATGGTGATGTTTATTTATTTGATGTTCATGATGTGATGATGTTTTTTATGATATGATCATGATGTTATGATTATCATTTATATTATTATTATATGCATGATTAATTAAATGTTTTAAATGTAGACATTTTAATATTAATAAATTTATGTTCCCTTTTATCTAGATATAAATGTGATGGATGACATATGTGATGACTGATTGGTTTATAAATGGTTATAAATGTGATAACTAATGATGATTAATTATATGTGATTGGTTATTTAGATAAATGAGATGACTTTTGATAGATGAGGTGGTTAATTTAATAAAATGCTTTTATGGTTAGAAAACATAAAAAAATAAGGTTGAAGCAAATCACAAAACAAAACATCAAATTTTTATTTAAATGTTATATGATGAATTGTATTTAATTAGAAAAAGGTATAGTGATCCTAAAAACACATAGATTAATTTTGGGTAACAAAACCACATGTGATTAAAGTTAAGAAAATATTAAACAATCAAAAAGAGAAATTCCTTAATGAATGTAGCAATAAGTAGGTATGAGAAAGAGGAAGGAGACACAATGATATTTCATTGGTGAAGACAAAGCAAAATTAAATTAATATCAGCTTATGAATATAAGCCCTCCACATTCTTTGCATCAACATTCATTGGTTGGTTAAAAAGTTTCTTGATCACACAGTATCAAGTAAGTTCAAAATCCCTTATTTTATAGAGGTATAAAAGGGAGATGGATGATAAAGGAACTTCAATGTGAGGTAATATTGCCTCTTTTGTAGGTTTCCAAAGAGATAGTATAAACAGACCTATTTCATATATGGTGTAGACTGATTGATGTGGGAATTCTACTCATGAATGTTGATTATGACTTTTAAATAATGGGTCTTTTGATATTTTGTTATTTCTTTGAGAGTTTGGGGAAGTTGATCAACATGAGAATATTCCAAGAAATTTCTTACTTTGACAAACATTTTACTTATCCATCCTTCAAGGGAGTTGTCAAAGCTCCTGATATTTGTTTTAGGTGTTCGATAGTTGTCATTCAAGGGGAAGTCTACCTTATATTAAATAATTTTTATTGTTTTTAGTAGTTGTCCTTCAAGGGAGAAGTTTGCTAATGTTAGAGATGACCCATAAGATATATGAATTTTAATTCTTTTGATTTTGATGATATAGACTTGATTATATAAGCTTAAAGGCTTACCTTTATTAACGCAAAACTAAAGCATAATGAGGTTGAAATAGTGGGTGAGAGGATTGTTTGAGAGACAATGACCATGGGATTATATCTTATTAAGGACAAAAAGTATCCATGAGAATAATTCCATGGGTAGAACTATGGTACCAATATTTAAGATTAAGGCTACAATTATGATGGATAATGTGGTGGTAATATGATTGTCATTGATGTTAAAAGGGAGATTATTAACATTTAGGATGTAATTGATGTTCAAGGATAAGTATGGTGATTTGAGGATGTAAAATTAATCCTATCAGAGATCGAGCATAATTGGAGTGATTGTGTGAATGATTAGAATTTTTTTGGTTCTTCATTTTTTTCATCTAGACATTTGGGTCTATAGAGGAAAATTTGAGTAGGTAGTTTGTTGATTTCACCATTTGTGGACAAGTCTAGGGGAGTTGTACATATGGTTGTAATCACATTAGTCCATAGTTGTTATGTACCATATTTAAATTCATGTAATGAAGTGTGATATAATATATGAAGATGAAACGTTGGATACTCATACAAAATTCACTAAGTTTCTATACTTAGACAAATTTATGAAAGGGTTCAAGCATATCCATGTAAACATGTTGATGAGGTCAACATTCACACACATGGAGGTGTTAGGATAAAATGATCATATGAGTTCTTTTATCTTTATACCAAGGTTATATGTTCTAAATCTTAGGTCATGCAATGTAGCACAACAAAAGATATTCATGAGCAAAGTTGGGCTTCCAAGCATTTTAACAATGTTTTCCAACACTTTGTCAAATATGCAGATGGTAAGAAAAAGTTGAGTAGGCATTTTTATGATGTCATATCTTAAAATTATGAAGGTTTATAGAGTATATGTATATATGGATGGAATCCCCTATGTGATATGATCTTATGCACTCAATTACTAGTCATGTAATGAAGTGCATCAAAAGTTATGCAAGAACAAAGTTGGCCTTTCAGGCAGTTTTAAGCATAATTAGCTATGTGGTAAAAGAATTTGAGTGAGAATATTAATGGAACTATATCTAGCACATGTGAATTATTAAGGAAGAGATGGAAATATGGGTTTATTAATTATAATTTCTATTTTATATCATCCAAATTTTATTAGAAGGGGATGAGCAATGAAATATATACCAAGTTACAAAGTTAGTCTTCCAGGCATATTGATATGGTCCCCATACTTAGTAAAATTTTCACAAGGGAAAGTTTGAGCTTGTTAGAATATATAATGGTTAGATCTTAATCATACATTGAATATATAATGATGTGCAATAAAGTTAATATGTCAAAGGCACCTATGATTGAAATCACTACTGACAGGGGTCACAATCATGGAACTTGAACAGTAAATCCATGGTGTGGTTAAAAGTCAAATATTCAATGATTAATGTGAGGATAATAAGTGTCTCAATAGTGATAACTAATAGAAATATATAGAAGGAACATGCTAAATCCAAGTGTCACATTCTTTAGAGCTAGGTAGAGATAAATATTAATCTTTTTAGAAGATCAAATGATGAGTAGAAGATCTAATAGAGGGAGACACTCAATGGGACAAAGTTTTAAAAATTTAATAGGATAGAGGAAAGTTAACTATTGAGCTTGTTTGATGAGATTTATGAAGCTTATTCATTAGAAAAACATAGGATGTAATGAGATGAGAATAATTGGTCAATGTTTAGCCATAGATAGAGATAACATTAATGTAACTATGAATATCTAATGACATGTAGTAGCTTAGATCATAAACATCAATGGATGCATTTTAAATGTTGAAATTTTATAATTAAGAAGCATACAATGATCCAATAGAGTGCATAAGACTATTAGAGATTGATCTAGCAAAAACATTTTGAATTTGAACAGATTAAATGAATATCAACAGATCATGACACCAAAATTTAGATCAATGGTTGATATTTAAATATATGATCATCCTAATACTCAAGTGATGGAACATGTAGGAACTTGTAGTTAATCCATAAATTACAATACAAACAATGATATTGATTATAGTGATCGATAAAATTTATGAAATATGGCATGTTAATTAAAAATAAAGTCCATTATATGATATAAATAGTAATGAGACAAAGAATTATATTAGTGGAGCATGAGTTCAAGACATGGGAAACTTGTAGTTAAAGATAGGAACTAAAGTCCAATAGAATTGAGCATGATGTTTTAGCAAACTAGTGTGAACACAAATGACAT
The DNA here is from genome assembly GCA_037957365.1 of Torreya grandis. Classification (NCBI taxonomy): domain Eukaryota; kingdom Viridiplantae; phylum Streptophyta; class Pinopsida; order Cupressales; family Taxaceae; genus Torreya; species Torreya grandis. Next base: position 452,587 of record JARHVA010004097.1, on the reverse strand, counting down.
ATGAACCCTGTATCAATTTCTTGTGTGTGTGTGTGTGTGTGTGTGTGTGTGTGTGTGTGTGTGTGTGTGTGTGTGTGTGTGTGTGTGTGTGTGTGTGTGTGTGTGTGTGTGTGTGTGTGTGTGTGTGTGTGTGTGTGTGTGTGTGTGTGTGTGTGTGTGTGTGTGTATGCGCGCGTGTGCGTGTGTGTGTGTGTGTGTTATCTAGGATATTGGAAAAGATTACTAGAAGTGTGTCATATAGAATAATATAGAGACACAGAGGTAAAAGTCTAGAGAGTATGAGCCAGTACTGTTAAATTATGTCAAATAGAGAAATATAAGAGATACATAACCAAAAGAAAAGATAAGATAAGATAAGATTCTATAAAGAGAGATGAAGTGTGTCAAATAGAGATATATATAGACACATGAATATAGGGGTAGAATGAAAGAGTAGAGAGATATAATGTGTAGAGTATGAGTAGATGCAGACCATACTTATAATAGAGAATTGAGATTGGATTATTTTATGATTCTATATTATAATTTGGACTTGTAGCTCCATATAGATTTGATTTATGAGTGCCATTAGATAATATTAGTGGGTGTTTAGTTAGGGAGTGAGTGCTTCCTTAGAGTTGGTGATCTTAAATCAAGGAGTTGGTGCTTCTATAGAGTTAGTGCTCTTAAATCAAGGGATTGATGTCTCCTTAGGGTTGGTGCCCTTAAATGTATCACTAATTATATTTTGAATATGAGGATATAATAGAATAGTAGATTACAGAAACCATTTTCATCATGGTTTTTCCCATATTAGGTATTCCATGTATACATATGGTGTTGCATTTTTTATGTGTGATATCTACATATATGATTTAATCTGCATATCCATTCCAATTTTTTTTAAAGGGATTTAAAAATGACTAAGTTATTCAATATACTAATTCACTTGCCCTCTTAATATATATTTATGTTCCAATAATTGGTATCAGAGCCCTAGCTGCTTAGAATAAGCTTAATCAGCTTAGGTAGATCTTGGATTGCAAACACAAATGGCTAGTCAAGAAGGTTCTTCCTCAAATAAGGCACCTCTATTTGATAGATCAAACTATGAATTTTAGAGAATAAGAATTAAATCATATTTATCTTCATTAGGTTTTTATGTATGGATGTCAGATGTAAATGGATATACATCCCCTACTACAAATGCTATTGATCAGGCTTCAAAAAAGGCATATGAGAGCAATGTTAAGGCAAAGAATGTTATTCTATGTGGATTGTCTTAATCAGAGTTTATCAAAGTGATGAATTGTTAAAATTCATAAGATATATAGAAAAAATTAAAGATCGTCTATGAAGGTGATGATAAGAAAATCATACCAAGCTACAAACATACAGATCTATGTTTAAAAGTCTTAAAGTGAATGAAGAAGAGATGAAATAACCAATCATTGTAAAAAATGTCCTAATATCTCTACCATCAAGGTATGAATCTAAAATATTTACAATAGGAGAAGTAAGAGATCTGGATAAACTCATTATTGATGAGTTTCATGAAACCTTCACTGCCTATGAGATGAAAATGGGAGGAATAGATACTTCTAAGAGAGAAGCTACATTCAAATCATCCAAGAAAGTAAAATAAGAATCATCTACATTCATATCTAAGGATATTGATGAAGAAGAAGCTAAATTTATTAGAATATTAAAAATATGGTTTGGAAAGTACAAAAGTAAGTTACCCTTTAAATGATTTAATTATGGTAAGGTAGGAGATTTTAATACTAAATTCCCTTATGAAAGAAGGGATAACTTTGAGCAAGATGCAGATGGTAAAAGGATGAAGCCCCATTATTCCAAGAAGACTAATTTATTTAAAAATAATAAAGTCTTATATATAGTGATTCATTGGATGAGTGTGATAGCTTAGATGATGACTATGATTGTGCCTTTGTGGTTGAGGGAAATGAATCTATACTCAAAACATTAGGATCAAGTTCTATAGATATATAAAAAGAATTTAAATAATATGATGAATATGAGAAAGGAACATGGATCTAGAGTGTGAGTTCATCTATGCTCTAGATGAAATTGGCACGCTGAGAAAATATAACTCAAAGCAGAAGAAGCTTGGATAAAAATAAATTAAAAAACTATCCAAAGCTCTTTAAAAATATGATAAGATGGTAGTTATCCTAAAGACCCAAGTTGAAGAGGATAAAATAATAGAATATGTTGTCAAACTTGAACTATAATCTAAATTTGATGAATGCATGATGTTAGATGTAGAGATAGTGGCTCTGATCAAATAACTCAAGAAAGCCAAATTACAATTATGCAAAGGTATAAAGTTGATAGGAGGATCAGACATTCTTGATGAACTGATCAACTGTAAAAACCCTTCAAAAGAGATATATGGTTTTGTTTAAGAAAAAGGAAAAGTCCCATAACTAGTACATTTGCTAACCTATATGACAACTTCAAAACAAAAGGAGGATCAAGATCAAAGAAAGGGAAAGCTTGTAAGGATACAAAGATAGATACATGCATTGTTGATGTAAGGAAAGCTAAAGGAGAAAAATATATCGAGGAAAGGAATAATAAGAATGAATCCATCTTTAAAATCTCAATAAAGATGCAAAAGACAAAGGGAGATAATATAGATTATTACACAAGAGTGAGAGACTTGAAGAAACCAAATTTAAGAAGAATTACCCATCTCACACAAAGAAAATCTATGACACAATATTATTCATTTATATATGGTTATTTTTATAAATGTAATTAATTTGGTCATAAGATTAGTGAATGCAGAATTTTATCTAAAAGGAGAACAAAATTTGTAAGAAAAAATTCATTTACACCTTTGTTAGATACAAATGTAATATGTTATAATTTCAATTATTTTGGTCACATAGCTAAACATTATATGACAATATTTGTAATACCAAAGATATAAAGTGTAAATAAAGGAATGCCTCTTAGTGTGAACAAAGGTTCACAAATATCTAAAAAAGGGAAAAATAAGACATATAAGAAACCTAAGGATGTATGGAAAGTGAAATATCAAGCTATGATGGAGAATGTTATAGAGGTTGGATAATGTCCATATTTCTCATTGTCTACTCATGTGGATAATGAAAAGACCAAGCTCAAAGTGAAGTCCAAGGCGTTATCTAATGATATTTCTAAAGTGTGTATAGATTAAAGTGAATATCCTACTATTGTTTACCAAGTTTCATGAATAAACATCAATTTTCTATTATTAGTGATAAGATTCTAAACTGTAATGAAGATTTAACACATGAAAAGGTATGTCATGAATCCATGTTGTCTCTATGTATTGTTAATCCAATCATAAAATAAAAGGAGAACATTATATTTGATGAGAATTTTACCTCTCTTGAGCCTAATAAGAAGAAGAACCATAAGTATAAGATGACCAAGGGGGAGAAGGAATGTGAGGAGTTATGAGAAACTCCTAGTTTCACATTGTTCTAAGACATTGTGAAATAGTGTGAATCTATCTATGATTCTTAAGATAATCCTTTCAATGGAGAAGCAAGTGATGTTATGTTATTCTTTAAAAGATTTTATAAGGCAAGAAATGAGTGCCCCTAGTTGGATTTGGTGTGTCAAGATGAGGAAAAATTGTGTATGTAGTGTCTATAGGGATAGAATGAGTGTTTTCTTATGACCTAATGATTCATCTCATATATATGGTCACTAGGTTTAGATGAAGAGAAATGAGATAAGCAATGATTCATTTTTGCTCTCAAACATTATGGAGTTTTTTAGTTAAACACTAAGGGTTAAATATAGGGTATAGGAAGCCAAGTTTCCCAAAGGTGTGGAATCTAAAATATTAGTGTAGAAGAGTGTGATGGTTGTCTCCTGGATTGAAATAGGTATCAAAGGTTGGCATAAGGGTTCAAATGAAATAAACCCATGACATTGTGTATCTTGGGTTGTGCAATGATTTGGGCCACCAAACTTGGATAACATGTGTAAAATAATGATATATAAGTCTTAAATGAAGTTATGGTGTGCTATAGGTAGTCCCTTGGTGAAAATGTATGTGAATTTCAACTTATTTATCTTTGTTTGAAATGTACCTATTTGTAGTAACCTAGGAGAGGTTACAGGGTATGAGAATACCTTTTGAAAAATAGATGTTCTTAAAGGGCCAATCTTGGGAAGATTTCAAATGGAATTAGGAGGAGATAACTAATATAGAATGAATGGATTAAGGAGTTATGCATGATGAGAATGGGAACTTATGTGAAATGATTCAATCATGATTGAAGATATTGTGATGTTTGCTACAAATGAGAACTCAATTAGGTTTTGATGATGACTTGATCAAACCAAGTTAGGTGCTTTGAAAATGTATTAAAACATCATACATAAACAAATGAAAACTTTGTAATTAATTAGGTCTTAAGATTAGAGGACTATGTAATATGGGACATAAATTGGGAGTGGTAGATCTTACATCACATCATTAGATACTAGTGATAGGGCATGTGTCCAAGTGGAGAATCATAGAAGCTTTGTTAATGCCTAGAAGAAGAGAGAAAAGGTAACTCTTGTATGCATATATTTACAAATTTCCAATAATTTGATGGTTGAAGATTCTTGGACAAACTCTTTTATTTGATAAATAGGGAGAAATAGTGAGAAAGAGTCCCTTTGCCATTAATTTTAAAGGGGAGAATAAGTTTAAATTCTCTTTACAAAAGTTTAGAGAAGTGAAAATTCTCTCTATAAAAGATCAGATAAGAAGTGGGAATGCTAAATAAGATCATAGCATGTGTCCATGTTGTGTCTAGGAAAATGGGTCATTGCCTAACTGGGAGTAAGTGTGGTATGAATAAATTTAATTCATACTCATAAGAAGCTAATGAAAGCAATGATAGAGGAGTATAATATTAGAATATTAGAAAATTTAGTTTACCATCAATGACAAAGGGGGAAATTATTGGAAATATGATTGTCATTAATGTCAAAAGGGAGATTATTGGCATTAAGGATGTTGTTGATGTTTAGGAATGAGTTTGGTGATTTAAGGATGTGTAAGGAATCCTATCAGAGATCAAAGATGATTGGAGTGATTTTATGCATGAGTGAAATTCATCTATTTCTTCATTTTATTTATCTAGACATTTTGGGCATACAGAGGAAAATATAAGTAGGTAGTTTGTTGATGTCACTATTACCACATTTGGATGATTCTGGGGGATTTGTTCATATTTTTTTAATCACATTAATCCATATTTATGATGCACTAGATTTTAAGTCATGTGATGAAGCACAATAGAATATATGATCATGAAAAGTTAGATACTTAGATATATTTCACTCAGTTTATATATTTAGAAAATTTTGAAAAAGGGTTCAAGCAGAGCCAAGTAAGCATCTTGATGAGTTCAACATTCACACATATGGAAGTGTTAGGACAAAATGATCTTATGGGTTTTTGTAATCTTTGTGCCTAGGTTTTATGCATTAAATCTCAAATCATGTGATGTAGCATGATAAAATATATTCATGATAAAATTTGGGCTCCTAAGAATTTTGATAGTGTTTTCCCACACTTAGTCAAAGTTGAGTAAGAATTTTTATGATGTCATATATTTCACATATAAAGGTTTATAGATCAGATTTTTATATGGATGGAATCCCCTATGTGAGAGGATCTTATGTAATAAATTATAAGTCATGTGATGAAGTGCATCAAAATTTATCTAAGAAAAAAGTTAGCCTTTCACGTAGTTCTAAGCATACTTAGCTCTATGGTAAAATAATCTAAGGGAGAAGATTAATGGAATTATATCTAGCATGCATCAAGGATTTAAGAAGAGATGAGCATCTAAGTTTGTTAATTATCATGCCTAGTTTATATAGTTCAAATTTAAGAATAGGTAGATGAGCGAAGCAAAACATATGAAGTTACAAAGTTATCCTTCCAAGCATATTGAGATGGTCCCCATAAATAGTCAATGGATAAAATTCATTCCAAAAGATCAAGGAATCAATGAGATGAGTAGAAGTGGTCAATGTTTAACCATAGATAGAGATAACATTCATGTAGTTATGAAGATCTAATGGCACATGGAAGCTCAGATCAAAAAGATCAATGAACACATTCTAAAGGTTAAAATATTAAATTCAAGAAGCGTAAAACGATCCAATAGAGTGCATAATCATATTGGAGATTAATATAACAAATGAATTTTAAAGTTGATTAGATTAAATGACTATCATAAGATCATGGTGCCAAACTTAAGATCAATGATCAATATTTAAAGATATGTTCATCTTAACAATCAAGTGGTAGAGCTTGTAAGAACATGCAATTAAGCCATAAATTATGATATAGATAATGAGATTAATTATAGTGATCAATTAAATTTATGAAATATGGCCTGTGTATCAAACCTAGAGTATATTATATGATATAAATAGTAATGAGACCAAGAATCACAATGGTGGATCATGAGTTCAAGATGCAAGAAACTTGTAGTTAAAAATAGGAACTAAAGTATAATAGAGTTGGGCATGATGTGTTAGCAAACTAGTCTAAAAAGAGATTAGATACAAACCTGAGATCAATTGATTATACATATATCATCTAGGATATAGTCAGAAGTTATTAGAAATGTGTCATAAAGAATAATATAGAGACACAAAGGTATAAATGAGAAGAGTATGAGTTGGTATTATTAAATAGTGTTAAATAGAGAAATATAAGAGACACAAAACCAAAAGAGAAGAGAAGATAAGAGAAGGGAATAAAAGAGAAAAAAAGAAGTTATAGAGAGGGATGAAGTGTGTCTAATAGAAATATATATAGACATAGAGACAGAGAGGTAGAGTGAAAGAGTAGAGAGAGATAATGTGTAGAGTTTGAGTAGTTATAGGCCAGACTTGTAAAAAAGAATTGAGACTAGATTATTTTGTGAACATATATTATAATTTAAATTTTTAGCTCCATATAGATATGATTTTCGGATTCCATTAGATAAGATGAGTGGGTGATCAGTTAGGGAGTGGGTGTTTCCTTATAGTTAATACTCTTAAATCGAGGAGTTGGTGCTCTTAAATTAGGGGATTGTTGTCTCTTTAAGTTTAGTGTCCTTAAATGTGTAACCAATGAGGTTTTAACTATGAGGCTAGATTAGAATAGTAGATTCTCATAATTATTCTCACTATGGTTTTTTCCATATTGGGTTTTCCACATATACATATGGTGTTATGTGTTTTTGTGTGTGTGATCTCTACAATATGTTCTAATCTGCATATCCATTATAGTTTATTTTTAAAAAGGATTTAAAAGGGGCTGACTTACCCTCCCTCTAATTAGATAGTTACGTTCTAACATAATCACATGATTTTGTGCTTTAATCAATATTCCTCAAAGTGAGGGGATGAAGGAGAAAATATCATAAATAAGAGATGAGATTAAGTTAAACACAAGGTGAGTTTGATCTTATTTAACAAAATAAATGATGTAGATGTGAATCATTAAGAGGCTTCAGTTTTGGTTTCCCATTAAGAGAGGATAACTAGTAAGCTCCTGATCCATAATTATGTGAAATGATATAAGGTCCAAGCTAATTAAATGTAAACTTAACCCATTTACATTTCTCCATATTAGTTACATACTAATTCTCATTTAATATGAGGTGTCCAATGTTTAATTGTCATTATCTAAGGTGTTTTTTATACGAGAACTTCATCTATTCTAGATAGACACAAAGATGGTTGAGTGCAACCAAACTGTGCTCATCAGGTAGCTCAAGTTGGGCTAAACAATCCTAATGATAATCACCCTCAGAAATGATATCCTCAAAGGATATTTGAAGAGAGGGAATTTCTACTTTGAGAGGAAAGAAAAACTCTACTCTAAAAACAAGAGAGAAATGGGTATCACATGTAGGGGTTTGAATGCTAGTATGATATGCCCATAAGGCAAAAGTGATGTGTAAATGCCAATCTTGATTAGATGCATTAACCATTTTAGTTAGCAGGTTGTTAAGGTTTTTTTTAGAATATTTAACCTATCCATTATCTTATGGATGATAGGGTGAGGATAAAATTAACTTAATGCCAAACACATCATAAATACCTTGGACTTTTCAATTCTTAATATATTTACCATTTTGGTGATAATATTATGAGGAACATTGAAATGATGATAATGTGATGGTTAATAAAATGGATAAATTTTTTGGCCTTGTTTGAGATGAGAGGAATAACCTCCACCCATTTGGTGAAATATTCTATTTTATTGATGATATAATGATGTCACTGCAAATAATGGGGGTTAATTTCACTAATAAGATCGAGTCCCCATTATGAGAAGAGCCACAACTCCTTAGATACATAGAGGCTATTACTAAGCTCATGATGTAAATTGGTGTGTTTCTAAAATTTAAATTAATTATTCACATAATCATAATATTCATAGTTAAGGTTGGTATAATAATATCCAAGGTGAAGGATACATTTAGTGACAACTAGGCCACTAGAGTGTCCCCCACAAATCCCCTCATGCATTTCTCTGATAGCATGAGAAATTTCATGAGTACATAGGCAATATAAAAGGAGACCATAAATCCATGCTTGTAAATAATTTCTCCTAGTATGGTATAATGATAGGTAATCTAAATAAATAGTCTTTTACAATTCTTGGAAAGCTTAGAGGGAATGATGTCTAGGTTGAGATAGCCAAAGATCTGCTTCTACCAAATGTCAGGTTGGGTCTCCCCTAAACTAAAGATAGAAGGAGGGTTTTATTTGGTATAAGAAGGATTGATAATATGATGGATAAAATAAAATATCTTAGAGTTATAAGGTGAAAATGAGATTTGGGAAGCAAGGAAAACCATTGTATTGATGAGCTTGTTCATAAATCATAAAGTGGCTTAGATAAGGTAATGTTCAAATGATGCTAAGAGTACATTGACTAGATATTTATAATATTGTAATGAATCATTTTTATATTGATAAGATTCATTTATTTTATTTAACATGAGTTGGGAGTCACCAATAATATTGATCATCGTTATTCCCAAGGTTAAAGTAGTTTAGAGACCCATCACTAGGGAGTCATACTCAACCATGTTATTGGTACAATCAAAATCAAGCTTGAAAGATGAAGGATTTCACCATCAAGGGGGATGATAATGACACCAGTACCCCTACCATGTTAGATCTTTGATCTATCGAAGAACATGGTCATTTGATAGGTGTCATTCTCTTGAGAAAGAGTCACAATATTAGAAGATAATGAAAGAAATGTTAAAGGATTATAATATTAGAAGATCAGGGAATTTAGTTTGCCATCAATGACAAAGGGGGAAATTATTGGCAATATGATTGTCATTAATGTCAAAAGGGAGATTATTGGCATTAATGATGTTGTTGATGTTCAGGGTTATGTTTGGTGATTTGAGGATGTGTAAGGAATCTTATCAGAAGTCAAAGATGATTGGAATGATTATATGCATGAGTTAAATTCATCTAGTTCTTCATTTTATTTATCTAGACTTTTTGGGTATATAGAGGAAAATATAAGTAGGTAGTTTGTTGATGTCAATATTACCACATTTGGATGAGTCTGGGGGATTTGGTCATATGGTTTTAATCACATTAATCCCTAGTTATGATGCACTAGATTTGAAGTCATGCGATGAATCACGGTAGAATCTATGAGCATGAAAAGTTGGATACTTATATATATTTCACTAAGTTTCTATACTTAGCAAAATTTTAAAAAGGATTCAAGCAGAGCTAGGTAAGCATCTTGATGAGTTCAACATTCACACATATGGAAGTGTTAAGATAAAATGATCTTATTGGTTTTTTTATCTTTGTGCCTAGGTTTTATGCATTAAATCTTAGATCACATGATGTGGCATGATAAAAGATATTCATGAGAAAATTTGGGCTCCTAAGAATTTTGATAGTGTTTTCCCACACTTAGTCAAAGTTGAGTAGGAATTATTATGATGTCATATATTTCACTTATGAAGGTTTATAGAGTAAAAGGTTTATATGGATGGAATCCCCTATGTGAGAGGATCTTATGTGATAAATTATAAGTCAGGTGATGAAGTGCATCAAAATTTATCTAAGAACAAAGTTAGCCTTCCACGTAGTTCTAAGCATTGTTAGCTCTATGGTAGAAGAATCTAAGGGAGAAGATTAATGGCATTATATCTAGCATGCATGAAGGATTTAGGAAGAGATGAGCATATGGGTTTGTTAGTTATCATGCCTAGTTTATATGGTCCAAATTTAAGAATAGCCAAATGAGAGAAGCAAAACATATGAAGGTACAAAGTTATCCTTCAAAGCTTATTGAGATGGTCCCCATAAATAGTCAAATCTACACAAGGTAAATTTCATTCTTATTAAAAGATCTAACGGTTAACACTTAATCATGCATTGAAGATCCAATGACTTGTAGTGAATTCAATATGTCAAAGGCACCTGTGAGTGAACATGTTAGTGATAAGTGTCATAATCATGGAGATTGAATAGTAAATATATGGTTAAATTCAAAGTCAAATAGTTAATGATCAACATGAGGATGCCAAGTCTCTCAATATAAAGAACTAACAACAATGTGTAGAAGGCATGTGGTAATGCCAAGTTTCACATTATCAAGAGCTATTAGAGATAAAGATCAAGCTTGTCAAAAAATTGAATGATGAGCAAATGATTTTGCAAATAGTATCTAATGGAGCAAGTGGACTCAATGGGACCAAGTGCTTGACATTTAATGAGACAAAGGCAAGTTAAAGATTGATCTTTTTTGAAGAGATCAATAAGGAAAATTCATTCCAAAGATCAAGGATACAATGAGATGAGGAGAAGTGGTCAATGTTTAACCATAGATAGATATAACATTCATGTAGTTATGAAGATCTAATGGAACATAGAAGCTTAGATCAGAAATATCAATGAACACATTTTAAAGGTTAAAATGTTAAATTCAAGAAGTGTACAAGGATCCAATAGAGTGAATAAGCCTATTAGAGATTAATCTAACAAATGAAATTTAAAGTTGAGAAGATTAAATAAGGATCATTAGATCATGGTGCCAAACTTAAGATTGATGATTAGTATTTAAAGATATGATCATCCTAACAATCAAGTGGTAGAGCATGTAAGAACATGTAGTTAAGCCATAAATTATGATATAGATAATGAGATCGATTGCAGTGATCAATTAAATTTATGAAATATGGCATGTGCATCAAACCTAGAGTATATTATATGCTATAATTAGTAATGAGACCAATAATCACAATGGTGGAGCATGAGTTCAAGATGCAAGAAACTTGTAGTTAAAAATAGGAACTAAAGTCTAATAGAGTTGGGCATGATGTGTTAGAAAACTAGTATAAAAAGAGATTAGATACAAACCTGAGATCAATTGCTTATACATATATTATCTAGGATATAATAAGAAGTTGTTGGAAATGTGTCATAAAGAAGAATATAGAGACACAGAGGTAGAAATGCAATGAGTATGAGTTGGAGATATTAAATTGTGTCAAATAGAGAAATATAAGAGACACAGAACAAAAATAGAATAGAAGAGGTTATAGAGAGAGATGAAGTGTGTCTAATACACACACACACACACACACACACACACACACACACACACACACACAGAGAGAGAGAGAGAGAGAGAGAGAGAGAGAGAGAGAGAGAGAGAGAGAGAGAGAGAGAGAGAGAGAGTGAAATAGTAGAGATAGATAATGTGCAGAGTTTGAGTAGTTATAGAGTAGACTTGTAACAAAGAATTGAGACTAGATTATTTTGTGAATCTATATTATAATTTAAATTTGTAGATCCATATATATATGATTTATGGGTTCCATCAGATAAGATGATTGGGTTCTCATTTAGGGATTGGGTGTTTTTGTATAGTTAGTGCTCGTAAATCAAGGAGTTGGTGCTCTTAAATCAGGGGATTAGTGTCTCTTTAAGTTCAGTGTCCTTAATTGTGTAACTAGTGAAGTTTTAACTATGAGGCTAGATTAGAATAGTAGATTCTCATAGTTATTCTCACTATGGTTTTTCCCATATTGGGTTTTACACATACATATGGTGTTATGTGTTTTTGTGTGTGTGATCTCTACATATATGTCTTAATCTACATATACATTATAGTTTGTTTTTAAAATGGATTTAAAAGGGGCTGATTTACCCTCCCTCTAATTAGATAGTTATGTTCCAACATAATCACATGATTTTTTGCTTTAATCAATATTCCTCAAAGTGAGGGGATGCAGGTGAAAATATCATAAATAAGAGATGAGATTAACTTAAACACAAGGTGAGTTTGATCTTATTTAAAAAAATAAATGATGTAGATGTGAATAATTAAGAGGCTTAGGATTTTGTTTCCCCTCAAGAGAGGATAACCAATAATCTCTTGATCCATACTTATGTGAAATGATATAAGGTCCTAGCCAATTGAAACCAAACTTGCCCCATTTGATTTTATCCATATTGGTTACATACTAATTCTCATTTAATATGAGGTCTCTAATGTTTAATTATCATTATCTAAGCTATTTTTTATAGGATAACTTGATTCATTCTCGATAGACATGAAGATGTTTAAGCATGACTAAACTGTGCTCATCAAGTAGCTCAAGTTTGGCTAAACAATCCTAATGATAATCACCCTCATAAATGATATCCTATATAGATATGTGAAGAGAGGGAATTTTTAATTTGAGAGAAAAGACAACCTATACTCTAAAAACAAGAGAGAAAGGGGTATTACCTATAGGGGTTTAAATGCTATTATAATATCCCATTAAGGCAAAAGTGATGTGTGAATGCCAATCTTGATTAGATGCATTAACCATTTTAGTTAGCATGGTGTTAAGGGTTTTTTTAGAATATTTAACATATCCATTATCTTATGGATTATAGGGTGAGGATAAACTTAACTTAATGCCAAACACATCACAAAGACCTTGGAATTTTCAATTCTTAATAGATTTACCATTATTGGTGATAATGTTATGAGGAACACTGAAATGATGATAATGTGATGGTTAATAAAATGGTAAATTTTTTTGGTTTATTTGACATTAGAGGAATAACCTCCACTAATTTGGTGAAATATTCTATTGCATTGATGATATAATGATGTCATTGCAAATAATGGGGGTTAATTTCACTAATAAGATAGGGTCCCCATTGTCAGAAGAGCCACAAATCCTTAGATACCTAAAGGCTATGAATAATTTCATGCTGTAAATTGGTGTGTTTTTAAAATTTAAATTAATTATTCACATAATAATAATATTCCTAGTTAATTGTGGTCCAATAATATCCAAGGTGAAGAATACATTTAGTGACAACTATGCCACTAGAGTGTCCCCCACAAATCCCATCATGCATTTTTTTGATAGCATGAGAAATTTCATGAGTACATAGGCAATAGAAAAGGAGACCATAAAATACATGCTTGTAAATAATTCCTCCTATTATGGTATAATGATAGGTACTCTGAATAAATAGTCTTTTACAATTCCTATAAATATTAGAGGGAATGATGCCTAGGTTGAGATAATCAAAGATCTGCTTCTACCAAAGGTCAGGTTGGGTCTCCCCTACACTAAAGATGGAAGGAGGGTTTTATTCGGTATAATAATGATTGATAATGTGATGGATAACATCAAAAATATTAGATTTCAAAGGTGACAATGAGATTTGGGAAGTAAGGAAAACCATTGTATCGATGAACTTGTTCATAAATCATAAAGTGGCTTAGATAAGGTAATGTTCAATTGATGCTAACAGTACATCAACTTGATATATATATACTATTGTAAGGAATAATTTTTATATTGATAGGATTCATTTATTTGATTTAACATTATTTGGGAGTCACCAGAAATATTGATCATCTTGATTCCCAAAGCTAAAGTAGTTTGGAGACCTATCACTAGGGATTCGTACTCAGCCATGTTATTGGTACAATCAAAATCAATCTTGAAAGATGATGGAAAGAGTTAACCATTAAGGGGGATGATAATGACACCAGTACCCCCACCATGTTGGATCTTTGATCCATCAAATAACATGGTCATTTTAAAGGTGTCATTCTCTTGAGAATGAGTCACAATGGACTCATTGGGAAACTCAAGAGGAAAAGGTTGGTTATCTATTAAAGGTTATTTGGGTAACTGATTGGAAACAAACATCCATCTAATTGAATTATATTGTAATAATTCAAGGTCAAACTCAGCTAAAAGTATGTGCCACTTAGGTATACACTAGTTTTGGTATAGCATGGATTGCATATACTTGAGTGGGTAAGTTTTGGATATGATATAGGTCTTCTGACTGAGAAGGTAATGGCAAAGTTTAGAGGCCATGAATACCAAGGTGAGACAATGTTTCTTATTATTGGTGTACTATGTTCTATGCTATGTAAGTGTTTGAATTATATAGTAAACAACTTTTTCTTTATGATTATCATCATGAGGCACAAGCATTACCCCTAAAGATTCATTTGTGGTGGAAATGTATAGGTAGAAAGGTTGATCCTCTTTCAAAGGAATGAGAATAGGTGGAGATAGAAGGTACTCTTTAAGTGAGTTAAAGGCCTTTTGATATTATTTATTCCACTTAAAAGATATATCTTTCTTAAGAAGGTGATGGAAAGTTTAGCATCTATCAGATAGCTGAGATATGAAGCGATAAATGGATGGGAACTTCCCATAAAAACTATAGAGTTACTTGAGGTTGGTTGGAGGAATGTCAAGTATCACATTGATTTTGGTAGGATCAAATTTGATTCCTTGAAGATAGATTACAAATCCAAGGATATTTTCTGACAAGAGCCCAAAAATTCATTTTTTAGGTTTAAGTTGAAAATGGTAATAGATGAAGCATTCAAAGATAACCTTGAGAATTGATAAATAACCTTAACGACATTGAGATTGCCCAAGAAGTTCATCAACGTAATTATATATGGTCTTTTGAATAAGGTCATGAAAGACATAAGTCATAACATGTAAATAGATTATACTAACATTTTTTAAACTAAAAGACATGATCTTATAGCATAAGGTTCCCCATGGGGTGCAAAAAGTAGTTTAATGTTTGTATTAAGGGGAAATCAAGATATGATTATATCTTGAGAAACTATCCATAACATATACCTTGTCATGACTAAATCTAAGATCAACAAGTTTTTTAATGTTTGTCGAAAGGAAGTCATCCTTTAGGCAATCAAGGTTAAGATCATAGAAATTCATGTAAATTTGAAGTGCCCCTATTTATTTGGTGATAAGGATAAGATTTTAGAATCAATGGGGATAGTAAATAGGCTATATGAAATATTGGATAGGAGGCATTGAAGCTCTTCTTTGACAAGAATGGCTATGTGAGGGTGCATCTAATGAAGCTTCTTCTTGACATGCTTGGCATCATGGGTAGTAATGACATTATGGTTAGTGATGAAAGGGTTTATTATTGGCATGTCACTATAATACCAAGAAAATTATATGCTATGTTATTATAAGAAGGAGAGGAAATCCTAAATCTCCAAGGAATCTAGAGATTGGACAATTTTGACAATTCATTAGTTATCCTGAGTACCCAGTTTGATATCCATGGTGGATTTGTTTAACATGGTATAGATCTCAAGAGGGAGATATTTGTGGATAGTGGAAACTTTTGTACCAAGATATGTAAGAAGGTAATTATCATCATAACATTGAATGCTATTAATGGTAGGAGAATCATCTTTTACCATCTTAGGATGAGTTAGAGGAATGGTTATGATCTCCCCATCCTTTTGAGAAGTTAAGGGTCTAAGGCTAATCATGTTGATTAAAAAAATTAGGGGGAATGATTTATATATCCTTAGATCTTGATGGTGAAGGGATTGGTGAGAATGGAAATCCCTCATCAATGATGGTAACAAGAGGAAAATTGGTTGGCTCTTTAGGAAAAAGAAACCTGAGACCAAATCTCTCCTGAATATTTTTGGTCTTACATGGAGACAAATCATGTGGTCCATGTTCATAATATCCTAGACAAAATCCTTTCCAATCACACCTACAGAGTCATGTCTTAGTGAACTTTGGTTTATCTAAATAGGATAAAACATAGGTGAATAGTCAATGAGAAGAGGAGGTAGATAAGTTAGAAAATGGTTGATCAATTCTCCCATATACAACATTAGTTTAGAGATTGGGATTCTCAAAAGGAATAATGGTTCTAATATTGGAATCATAACTAAGATTTTGTTCAAGGTGTCCATACTCTTGGGGAATAAGGAAGGCATCTAAGGTGAAAAGGCAATATTACCCAAGTGAAAGATGTTGGAATGTCAATTCAAATGGGTCCTTCATGGGGATTTAGGTAGAAAGGATGGATGAGCTAGTCAAGGCTTGGTTGATGGAAGAGGTGGAGTCATCTTTAGTTGGTGAAGGTTTTGTTTATGGAAGAAGGAGAAAATCATTCAATTGGTAAAACATGTTGCATGATGTGAAAGGACCTAGGTAAAATTATATGGTAACTACCTAACCCTCATGCTCAAACATGATGCACCAATGTAAGGTAGATGGCACACAATTTCATCGAATGGATCCAAGGTCATCCAAGTAGAACATTATACTAGAACTCACCTTCTACTATTTATAAGAGCTCAATAAGCATGTAAGGTCCTAAAAAAATGTTGAAGATGATAGTTCCTAATGTTTTTTCCATAGTGTCATTAAAGAATGGAACACCATTTTAGTTTCTAACATAATGTTCTCTAGAAATTTTAGCCAGTAATATGCATGGGGGGAGATAATGTTGATGTTATCTCCTCTATTAATCATAAACCTCTTGATGTAGGTTTAGTTGATCTATGTAGCAATGAAGATAGAGGATCTAGATCATGGGTATGAATAGAGGGTATTTTTGAATCCTTAATGGTAACAAGTGTGGAAATATGAAGAGCTCTAACAAAGGTTGCTAGAGGTTGTGGATCTTCTAGTTGAACCTAGTAGTGATGTGGTGAGGTCTTGATTAGTTCATATAAACTCATTTTCACCAATGTTTAGTGAAGTTAATTTAGAAATACTATTTGGATTGACTCAGAAGGGTTGGATTAGGAGGCACCCAAGATGGACACCTTGGACTTGGGTGAAGGTGAAGGTGTTTGGGTTTGGTTGGGTGATTGGGTGTTGAACGAAGGGTATGTCCATGGAATGGACACCTTTGTATTCTTTTTATCTTTTGGTTTTTCTTGTGATCATGTGACCACATATATGGTATGAGTTTGGGGATGAGTTGTGCTATCAAATTGCTTTGGTTAATCCTCACTCTTAGATGAGAGTGTGGGAGTAGATAAGATTTGGGTGGTTACTTTTGGTTCTTAGATTGGTAGTGGACTCATGGGAGACACATCTAACAATAGGTCATCCTCATCACATAGTCAGTGGACTGTGACTTATAGAGCTTTACAATTCTCCATACCATGTCTTATCATTATATGGTATGAGTAAATTAGATTGTCATTAAACTAGGATGACTTAGGACTATGGGGGTCAAATGGTTTTATAAGAGGCAAATTAAAGAAAGAAGCTTTTAATAATCTTTGTAATATGGATAAGTAAGACTCAAGCAAAGGTGGAAAAGGTGTTGGGGTTTTGGCTAAATTTTGAGGTGTAATATTTCTTAGGAGTATGCTTCACAATGGGAGTTTTGGGTGGTAGAATATTCTTGACAGGTGGTGTTTTGGAATTTAATGGCTTGGAGGTAGATGGTTTAGAAGTTAATGGTCTGGAGGCATATGATTTAGAAGTGTGAAGCTTATAAATAAATTATTTATAAGTATAACTCTTGGTAGAGGATGGTTTAGAGGTAGAAGGCTTAGTAGTGGATGGTTTAGAAATAGAATATTTATAAGTAAAAGGCTTGGTAGTGGATGGTTTGGAGATAGAAGGTGTGGAAAGAATAGGTAGAGGTGTAGATAAAAGAGGAGGTTGAATTTGGGTTATATTTTGGAGAAATGTTTTCTTAATGGAAGGATGAGGTCCTAAGATGGAAGAAGGATGCAATACTAAAATGGAGGGCAAGGTAGAAATGGGTGCCAAGGTTTTTGTTTTTGGGATCCTAGGTGGATCCACTTTCTTGATTAGATTAACTTGGGGTTTATCTAGTGTGATAGATGGTGATAAATCCAAATTTAATTGAGGGTGATTAAGTCTTTGAGTGTGGAGCATACCCAAGATTTTGATTGGATCTATTGGGATGGTAGAAAATACTTGGTCTACTTTGGTTGGAGTTGGTTTGGCTGGTTTAACTATGGTTTGAGAGGTAGATGTTTTTAATGGTTTGTTTGGGATGATGGTGGATTCACTAGTGGAATTGGAAGGTCGTGTTCACAATGGTATGGTTTAGGGATCTTACTTAGTTGGATAAAGAAGCCAAAGATAGTGCCAAAATGTGGCATGATCCATGTTGGTTGGGATAAGAACTCCAAGTTTTGAACCAATTTGGAGAAAGGTTTATAGATGGGTTTGTTTCTTTCAATATTGGACTTAAAGGAAAATCCCATGGATTGAGATAGGAAAGTGGTTACCTTGTCCTTTTCCTTAGTCAAAGGCTCCAAGGTTTGGGAAGGTGATTCCTCTATGGGAGGGGTAGGTAAGGTGACTTCTTACTTAAGAATGGTTTCGAAAGGAAGATTTGATTGATTTATGAAGGAAGATAAATGTATGGTGGTAATGGTTACATCGTTTTGTATGCCTTCCAAAGGGGAGGTTGGTATCTCGACTTCCTCAATAAGAGGAGAAAGTGGAATAGTTATCTTCTTTAGTTTGGTTCCTAAAGGAATATAAGGTAAAATCCACTACCTCAATAAGTGGAGGGGAAGATGAAATGGTTTGGTAAATGGTTTACTCAACAATGAGCTCACTAAGAACCACATTTATAGTATGAACCTAATGGTGGTGAGAGTATTCCTCTATATTGTTTTCATTTTTCACATAATGGGCATGTTTATGGAATGGCTGTCTGAAAATATAAAGTGACTTATTTGGGGGTGTAATGGTATTTTCCAACATAATTTACCACTTGTCAATAATTCCTTGGATAATGATTTTGTAAGTATTGCATCTACTAACATCATGCCAAATGACATGATGGTAACCACACAATTCATTCTCCTTATACCCAATGGTATAGGATGAGAGGAATTGAATTGTTATGGGGGTTTAATAAGAGGAAGTTGTTTGATATGTACTTTCAATGATTTTCCAATACTAAAGCATATGACTCCCCTAGCTGATTATATTGATTTTGGTTGTTACAATTTTGGTTATGAGGTTTCTAGTTGGGAGAATTAAAAGAGTTGGGTTGGCTAACAACTTAAGGAAGGGTAGTTTTAAGTACAACTACATTCATGGTTCCATTGGATTTAGTGTTGGTTTTGGACTGGTTCATGGTTTTGGAAGAGGAAGTTTCATTTGACTTGAAACTAGAACTCTTGTTTCTAAATTTTATCTTGCCATCATCAATGTCTCTAATCTCTAATTTTTTTACCATAGTGAAAGTCTCATCAATGGTCCTAAATGTCTAGAATTTTAAAGTGGAAGAAATATGTTTTGCACAAGCCTAAGAGAAAAATTCAATCAACCTAGTTTAGGGCAAAGAGAAAGAGAATTTGTTTATCAAACCTCCCCAATAGGCTAAAAATTAGCGATTGACTTGTCCTCAAATTATCGAATATAATAGAGGTCAGTAATAGAAACTTTATTAGATATATTTATGGAAAAATTATCTAAGAAGGAATGAGCTAATTAGACAAAACAAAAGAGGGAGTGCTTAGTAATTACACTTTACCAATCTAATGTTAGACCAGATAGGGACATAGGAAAGGTGTGAAGAAAGAGAGAATCATCATAAGAAATAAAGTAGAAAGAGTGTCTAAATTCTCTAATATGTTGTTGAGTATATTCCTTGTTCCAAAATATTGAAAATTTTAGAAGTTCCCATTAAGGAGGATAAGGTTAGGTTGGGATGGATGGATGAATTGGTTTGTTTCAAATTTTATCATATGATAAGAAGTTCTGGGCATTGTAAATAAATGATTCCAAATTGGTCATCTTGTCCATTAACATCTTAACTAGATCAATGTATGGTTGTGCACTCCCATAGTTGTATGGTATGTTTTATTAAGGTTGGGTATGTGCAACATATACATAGCTAGTGTAAGGTTGATAAGATGCCACATATTAGTGTGTGGGCATGGATGGTTAGGAAGATGACATGTATGGGTAAGTCAATATAGGAAAGTATGTAGAAGGTAGATCCATATACCCTTGTGGGTTAGGAATATATCTTGGGTTGGGTGAAATGGGCACTTGTTGAGGAATTGGCATGGTTTGGGTTGGAGGTATGGCTGGGTTGATAAGTTGAGGATGGGTGGTAACTTTGGTACTAATGGGTGGAAGGGTAGAAGCTATGGAAACCACTAAGATTTATAATGGATTGGAGGTTGGTGGGTTGAACATAATAGGAAGAAGGGTGGAAACACAATTATAGGGTACTCTAATGGTAATTAGAGTATAGGTAATGAAAGGTTGGGTTGCTCCTATACTAGGAAAGTTGTTGGTTAGGGTGGAATGCATTTGAGTGTTGGTTGGTTGGTTGTCTTGGTTTTAGATGGTGGTATCATAGGGATTTTGTGTAGAATAAGATGTTTGGGTCACTAATGGTTGGGTGGAAATGGTGGCAATAGAGGTTATACCAATAATATGGGGTGGCATGTCATAGAGTGGCTCAATGGGTGGAACCAAAATAGGGGTATGATAAGACATAGTATTAAGGAAATATTGGAGGGCTATGGGATTATTATCTATAAAGGTGGTGAAATCTATATCTCCTTGGGAAACCATCTAAGGGATACTAGGACTTCCAAAAGTTTAGGGAGAACCTTTTATATTTGAGATGTACTTCCTAGATGAAGAATAAGAGGAAGATGGGTGGTTGGGAGGTGGATCCTAATTGCTTGGATTTTTAGTTGTTGTATAGTTAGAACCATGAAAAAGGAGGAAAGAAAGGAAAAAGTGATCTCACAAACTTGAAAGAGAAGAAAGCAAAATTAAAAATATCTCAAAGGGAAAAACATACACTAAAGTATGTTAAAATCCTAGAATAAATTTTATCTCTCGTTAGACTTGTACCTCAATTTTAAATAAGTTATGAAGAACAACTTGGGCTTATAGAGTAGGTACTAGAATAAGATGTATAAGGATGGTTTCAAGTAGTTAAAGGCTCTCAATATCTATACTAGAACTTGGTATGTGTCTTGACATTAGGGCCTACCCTTTCACTTCACACATCATTATGATAAGGGTGTCAGGTGATTAATCATAATTACTGAGTTGCTAGAGATTAGAATCTACTATTGTACTGAGTTGATTCTCCCATTAGTGGTGAAATATAAGTAGGATAGCCAAGGAAAGGTGACCATTAGGTGATGAAATCACAATTAGGCTTTATTTCAATGTTTTTATGTTTGATTAAATGTGTGGTTTGGTATTATGTGTTTGATAAGAAGTGAGACTATGATTAATTTACTTAATTAAATTAAGCTATGTGAGGTATTCAATACAAACAAACAATGGATGAAAACTTAATTTTAATCCAAAATAAAAATTTGGTGTTTTTTTGAATGAATAAAAAATAACTAAGATGTACCTACATGTGATATGATGATGCATATCCTAGGCCTCGAATGAGTACATTTTATTTTCATAAATGAAAATTAAAATGACAATATTTAATTTTTTCAAAGAAAGCAAAAGAAACTAGAATTTGAATTTTGGAAAGGAAGAAAGGAAATAAGGCACATTTAATTTTAATAAAAGAATGCATTGTAGAATCTTCTCTAATTAAACTAAATATCCTATAACTATGATGCCAAGAGAAAGATGAAGGGTTCCACTAGGCATGCTAGAATGTTTCAAATAAAATATAATGCATGTTGGTAGAACCTAGATGTGTTGTACACATGTGAATCTAGATGATTATCAATACTCCTTTTTGTCTAGGGAGGATGATATGTAGATAATAAAATAATCATGAAAATGGTAGAATAGTGAGATATTGGGGTGGATTTCCTAACATGAGCTAGATCCAAAAAGCATAAGTTTATTTAAAGGCTATCAATCCATTTTGTTAAAATACTTAGGTTCTGATAAACTAAAAATAGATACTTAAATGAAATATTTTAACGTACAAAAATCAAATTCAAGAAATTCTTGAAAAAAAACAAGTGATTTTAACTAAAAATAACAATAAATGATTGAATACTAATGCTAAATAAATTAAACTTGATTCAAAAATTAAGTTAAAGTTTAGTGATAAAATAAAAACTCATAAACTAAGATTTGGGAATGGATAGATGGGTCAAATTAGCTTTTTATTATAAAATTACATAGAGTAATCATTGGTCATTAGGTATGACCATCAATAGTTAGGTGACCATCGAAAATTACTAACCATCAGTGGTTAACTAAGACTATTGATGGTTATTTTTGGATTTGGTTTGGGAGGACAAGTTTGTTGGGGAGGTTGTAGAGAGGTTATGGGACTAGTGTTTGGGTCCAATGTTGATTACAAGATACAAATTAATGATCAAATGTATTTGGTTTAGATATTTCATATTTAGGTGAATGAGATTGGTTTGTGGGTGTTTTTGGGTAGGAAGTGAAATGTTTGGAGTTGTAAAACTCCAACATAGGAAAATGGGGTGAAAGGGAAATAAAAAGGAATGACACAAGTAATGAAACAAACAGAACTAATTAATGAATCTTCATGAAAAACAAAGATACTTATGAAGTTTGGTTTTGATTTGAAGAGGTTATGGATACTAGAGCATTGTCGACAGAGTAATGGTACCTAGGCTCAAGAGAGTGATTTTTAGAATCACCCTAAGCCTCTATTCAAGTTCTTAGTTTATTGGGAAGATTTTGGATTTGCCTAGGAGTTATAATATTTTACGCTTAAATGAGGATGATCTCAAACTTCACTTCATCTCTTAATATAGAGAAAAGGAGGGTTAAAATGAAGAGTTAAACAAATAGTTAATCAATTAGTCTAACTAATATTTTAATCATCATTGATCATGTGAATAATAGACTAGAATTAGAAAGTAATCAATGAGTGAGTTGAAGTCAAATTATAGTTAATTCCTTTGATCATGAAATATTTTATGTAACCATCATTATTTTGAGTCAACTATCGATGGTCGAGGCCTGACTGTTAGTGATCAAGGGGACATAGTGAAAATTGGCTAATTCACTAATGACTAGTGGTTAATTCCCTAGGAAATGGTCTGAGGTTAATGATGTGATAATTAGAAAATAATCTAATCTAAAGGTGGATAGTGGGTGGTTTAAAGGTTAATGTAACATATAAATCCATAGTGTATAATTTTATAGCATCTACATAAATCTATGTAAAGGAAAAATACTAATATCGGGGGTGTTGCCCTCTTTCTAGAGCTAATAAACTGTTGATGCAAGTTTTATGCACACTATAACATAACAAGGTATAGTCTAATGTTTTAGGATATAAATGGAGGTAAAATCCATTCTAATTCATGAGTTATAGGTATATGGTCTTTGATAACCTATTGATAGAATAGTTAGTAGGGCATACATGTTATCGACAATGTTTTTTGGATGGAGGTGCGGTCCCTAAAAGGTAGTGAATCTCTATGTGAGTTGGATGGATGGATGGCTTATAATATAAAGTCTGTATATATAAAAAAACATTTAAAATAAGGGAAGGGTAAGGTAAAAAATAAATCTCTATGATTTTCAAAAACTACTTCCTTGGTTGGTTTCTAAAAGGACAAGTGCTCTCAAAACCTATGCCTATCACTAGCAGTAATTTACATACACACAATCAGACGTGGCTATGAAGTCTAAAGAAATAATAATGTAGGAAATTCACAATCCTCACACAACATTTAATATTTTTAGGTAATTTTTTGTACACTCATGCACATTCAGAATTATGAATCAATTTGAAGTTAATTATCCTAATAAATATTTTTACTAATATTTCAATAGTATTTTCACATGTATATATTAACACATAAATTATTATAATCAAGAATCCATTCAAAAATATTTCACACTAAAGATTATTTAAAAATACAATCAAGAAGTAACAACTAATTACATAGAAATTGGAAAGAAAATACATAAATAATTCATCGATAATAAATTTTGATGATGCTCATATATTCAAAATTCTCTAGCCAAAATCGAAGTTGGACTATAGTTGTTTGTATATACTTGGGTAAGGTGTTTCCTCATCCTCCAAGACCATGCAAGATTGTTATATATGATAGTCATAACTTGAGTTCTAACTATGGTTGAAAACTGTATAAGTGTACAATAACAGTTATTAGTTTAAAATAGTCTTTGAAAAAGCTATACAACATGTGCATACATATAATACAAAAGAAATCTATAAAATTATCACTCAAACTACATTCAAAAATTCCAAATATATGTACCATTTACAAAACTATTCAGGCACAAAGTCTTATCCTTTTAAGGTTTCATGGTTTGAATAGTTGGGGTGGTGGAAACTAGAATTGTAGGTTGTTTGTCCAATACAAGTATCATTGTATCAATGCTTTAGAACTAGTGAAACTATGACTAACTAAAAATAACTATGTATTTCATGTTTCTTATGCCTCTCACTTATATTTGAAAATCCTACCTGGGGCTCACACTATCAATTCACTTATACATGATTGAATGCAAGTGTGACACTTGGAAGTTCTATGGGATCTCTGATTACCTCATAGTCATAGTTTGAATGGCTTTATACCATGCGGTGGATTCTCACTTATTTCAAGACCTTTGAAATGTCTCTATTGATCTCACATCATTATATCTTTAGTTTATGAGTTAATGCACACAATCATATCTTGGTGCTTGACCTTTTGACTCCCTATGAGGCTAACCCTTGTCACTTATGATTTAATTCTTGTAAACATGAACATAAAATATATTAGTATATTTATAATAAAGTGCTTGATCATAGGAGTGACACTTGGCAATTTTGTGGCACTTTTGGTTTATTGATCTTGCTAATAGGGTATTGTTTCATCCATTTTGTGTGGAGGATGGGTTTTTTGTTAGATAAAATGCCTGAAACACAAACTTTAAAATCATGTACATTTTCATTAAAAAAATTTGAGACAAAAATCCCACTATTTATTTTTGTTGGATAACATATCTACATCTCAAAGCCCTTAGCATGTATCATCTAGGAAATTATTTTAGACAAAATATCTAAAAAAATTATACTAAAGAGTCTATTTCATCATGTAAAATTCCCTCAACAAAAATTCCAAAGGGTATGTTCATCGAACAAAATACCCTGGATAATTATCCTAAAGGGTAAGTGCAAAAGGCTCGAAGGGCCTACTTCATGGTGAAAATTATTGAATGGTCTAATTCATAGGGTTTGTTTTGGTGGAGAAAACACCTAGGATAAAAGTCTAAAATGGTAAATCTGGTAAGGCAAAGAGTCAATGCAAAGAGGCCAAAGGTTCATTTTGTCAAGCAAAATGGCTACAACAAAAAGGGCAAAGGGAATTTGTGAAAAAGTCCCAAGAGTATGTGACCTTATGACTTGGTAAGGTTATTTAAAATAAAATTTATGAAAGTATTCAATCATCTATGGGAATATTGTCTTGGATAAAATTTCCAAAATAGTTATGATAAGATAAGTTTGATAGAATAATATTGACGTAAAACATTTTGGTAGAATTGTTGTAAGACAATTATCACTGAGAAATTATTGCAGACAAAATATGCAATACAATTATCATAAAGGGTCATTTCAAAAAGGTTGAAGGGTAGGTTTTTACGGTAAAATGGCCATGATAAAAATCTTTAAGGGAAATTAAAAAAGGTTCAAAGGGTCTACTTTGTGGTGAAAATACCCAAAGGGTCTACTTTGTAGGGAAAAAAGTGTATAGATAAGATTGTTGTGGACAAAATGTATTAGGTAAATTTTCTAAAGACCAAATTATGTTGAACAAAGTATCTAATGAAAACATGTTGAAACAAATAATTCTATGGCAAAAATATTTCAAAAAACAAGTTTGATATAATAAGTCTAGAAGACCTCAGTAGCCTCGAATAAGATAATGGAAAAAATACTAGATAAAGACAAATTGCATAAGCTCAATAAAGATAATCTGAATAGAATAATCCCAAAACAAATATAAATATATTCTATGAAAACAAAACACCAATGTCATCTTTCTAAAGTATGAAGGCCAATACTTAGTCTTTTCCTAGATTTTTGTAAAAAGATGCATAGAAGAGGGGCTAAAAGTCAATACTATAATCTAAAAAAAGTGGGTCCCCATTTCCATAAATAAAGAGGGGATGTTGGGTATACAAAAATATATTTTTTAAAGGAATTTTATCTATCTTTTCATAACTTATAGTTTGAGGATCCCCTAAAGTTTCATGTTTAGTCTAAAAGACCTAAATGGAAAGAATCATTAATTCAATCATCGAATTTTTATAATATTAATAGAGTAAATAGGATTCAACATTATTATCATGCATTCATGACTATGTATGAATGTAAAACTCAATATTTTTAGGAATCCTTTCAAGAATATAGATGGAAAGTTGTTATGCAAGCTGATTTTAATTGTTAGGATAAATTAGAACTACATTTAATCCCAAATCTCATTCAAGAGAAACTATGCAATGAATTAATCAAATATTATAAAAATAAACATAAACATGCACATTACATAAGACACAAAATTTAACATGGTTCACCCAAGATGGGATACATCCACCAAACTTGTCTAGTATATTATTTCCAGCAATACAAGGGAAAAACAAAATCATGTAACAAACCCTGTTACACCTCTCTACCTTTTCCACATCCTCTCCATATACAATATTTCATTATTAATTTTTTTCACACTCATACATCTATTCCATTTATCAATACGTTTTAGGTTAATATGCCTAAACTTAACCTATAACATTATATCTAGAAACTTAAAATTAATGGACCGAATTTTATTTGGGGTTGATGGCCCCTAGACCCCCCACTAAGGGGGTCATCCCCCTAGACCTCAAAAAGGGGGGGTACCCCCATTGAAAACCCCCATAAAATTAGGTATATAAAATAATGGGATCTAAAACCAATTAAAATAACATCTAAATTTTAACCTCTAATCTTGGAAGACAATCAGGCTCCACACCTGACAATCTCCCTCTTAGAGACTGATTATAGCCTCTATGGTTGATAGTGCCACAATATTCTATAATTATGGTACCCAAATAACTACTATACCACCTAATATAAACACATACCCTCTAGTGCTTACTCTACCATCCAAGTCACATGTCATATCTAAGTCAACATATCCCTGTAATGTCAAATTTGATCCACTATAACTTAAAACCTATCTATGGTCCCTCTTAAGTAATAAAGGATCTAGTTTTTTGCCTTCCAAGATTTATTTCTTATATCACTCATGAACTCACTCACCACTTTAACTACATGTGTAATGTATATCCTTGTACACACCATTTCATACATTAAACTACCAACTATTGATGAGTATAGAATTTTAGGCATTGAGTTCTTTTCTTCTTGTGTTTCAGGACATTATTCCTTTTCTAATTTAAAATGTGCAACTAAAGGTGTTCCAACTGATTTTTCGTCTTGCATATTAAATCTTTCCAACACTTTTTTGATGTACTCTTCTTGTGATAATTCTAGTTTCCTATTCTTTCTATCTCTAGTTATCCACATACCAAGGATCTGCTTAGCTACACCTAGATCCTTCATAGAAAAGAAATCAATTAAATATTTACTGAGTAGATTAATATTGTGCATGTTGGAATCATCTACAATAATATCATTTACATATAAAAGTAAAATAATATAGATGTCATTTTCAAATACTTTAAAATAACATAATGGTCTGAATGACATCTAAAATAACCCTATTTATGTCATAAAACTATCAAACTTTATATACCATTGTCTTAGAGCTTGTTTCAGGCCATGCAAGCTCTTCTTTAATTTGGACACCAAATTATCCTTACAATTAACTTCATAACCTTGTGGATACTGCATGTATATTTACTCCTTCAAATCCCCATGAAGGAAAGTAGTCTCTATATTTAACTATTCTAAGTGTAAATCTTTAATAGCTACTAAGCTTAAGACAGTTTTAAATAAATTCATTTTAACAACTAGAGAAAATATCTTATCAAAATATATACCTTTATTTTGTGCAAAACCCTTAACCACCATTCTAGCCTTGAATTTGTTTTTTACCTACATTCTCTTCATTTATCCTATATACCCATTTATTTTGCAATGCCTTCTTTCCTTTGGGAAGTTCCACCAAATCTTAAGTCTAGTTTTCCATTAGAGCATCATACTCCTCATCCATATCTTGCTCCCACTTATCCTTGGCATCAATTTGCCCTTCTTCTTTATAGCTTTCTATCTCACCACCATCAGTAAGTAATAAAGAATATAAAGAAGGAGAAAAATGATCAAGTGGACTACTTTCTCTTGTAGATCTTCTAATAGGGGTTTGAGGTACCTATTTCTCTTACACATTTTGATCAAGAACTTTTGGGACACATTTTTTTGTAATGTATTCTAATATTTTATATTCCTTTTTGGATTCTTCTTTCTTTTTTTTGTATAACTGGTCCCTGTACATGCCTTTTTCATTAAACACATCTCTACTCCTGATTATTTTCTTATCTTCTATATTCCACAACTAGAATCTAAAGTCATTAGTTCCATAACCAATAAATGTGCATTTCTAAGAAGTAGCTTCTAACTTATTCCTATGATATTTATCAATATAAGAAATTGCCTCACAACTAAAAACTTGTAGAAAATAATAATCTACATTTTTTCCAGTTCATGCCTCCTCTAGTATTCTACCATCCAAATAACTTTAAAGTCATCTATTTATCAAATACTATAGTTACAACATTTTCCTAAAACTATAAAGACAAACCTACATGCAATTTCATGCATTTGGCATGCTCTATAATACTCCTATTCATTATTTCTGACACACCATTCTATTATGGTGTTCTTGGAACTATTTTTTTCTATACATTCATCTTTTTTAAAAGTAATTATTAAAATAATTACTACAATACTCACCTCCATTATCTTATTTGAGTTATTTTAGTTTTAAACTTATTTCATTTTCAACTAAATCTTTCCATTTCTTCATTGTATCAAAAACATCATAATTAATTTCTATATAGTATAACCAAACCTTCCTATTTGTATCATCAATAAAAGTAACATAATAATATGAATCACAAGTGAAGATACCTAAATTGGTCCCCATATATCTGTATACACAATCTCTAATTTTTGTTCCTTC
This sequence comes from Torreya grandis, assembly GCA_037957365.1. Classification (NCBI taxonomy): domain Eukaryota; kingdom Viridiplantae; phylum Streptophyta; class Pinopsida; order Cupressales; family Taxaceae; genus Torreya; species Torreya grandis. The sequence goes on along the minus strand of JARHVA010004097.1, from coordinate 423,114 downwards.
TTGGATGGTCCAACCTAGAGAAACCACACACATTTTTATTTACCATATACATAGTGATGAAAAAAGTCTAGATCTTATTCTTCTAGACCTGGTAGATTATCCTTTGACTGTAGGGTCTTCATTCCCTTTTAACTCATGTTGCCAAGTTTGTAATGCCATAAAGTTGTGTCTTTATCTATAGTAGCTACAATGCAAGATGAATTAGCATTTATTTTTAGACAAATATAAAGTGCCTACTTTCTTACCTTTTTCAACCACCAAATAACCCTTTGTAACCTTCCATGATTTGGCTGTAAATGTGACCATACAACCCTCACTACACAACTACACTATAGAGATCATATTTCTCCTCAAGTTTGGAATATACTTGACATCATTTAGAAACCAAGTGTTTTCATTCTATAATTTAAGTTTAACACTTTATTTTATAATAACTATATAGGTTTCATCATCTCTAAGGTAAACATTCTCATAATTACCTTGAACATAATCTATAAAATAATATCAATGAGGGGTAGCATAAAAAGAAGCACCCAAATCTAAAACCCAATATTCAACAATATTATCCAAAGAAAGTATAAGAGCATCTTGTAATACATTACTTGCTACATTTGACTCTCTATTACCTTCATGTTGGTCCTTACCCAATTTATCCTTTCAAAACTAGCACTCCTTTTTTGTGTGTCCTGGCTTGCCACAGATCCAATATTCCATCTTGCCTCTTGATTTAGATTTGACACTCCCTTTTGATTTACCATGGTTTCCTCTTCCTCTATTCTTCTACATTTCTCTACTATCCACTATTAATGCATTTTTAAATATGTATGTTTCACTTGTGATTTTCCTTCACATTTTCTCACTTAGGATCACACCCACCACATCTTAAAATTTTATTTTGATATTGTTAGACATAGAGTTGTTTACCACCATTACCAAGCTATTCCATCTTTGAGGCAAGGAACAAATAATAAAAATATCCCTAAGTTCATCATCAAATTTAGTATTTATGGAATGTAACTGACTATTAACCATGTTAAACTCATTTAAATGATTTGGTAATGAACCATTCTCAAACATTTTCATATTAAACAATTTTTTCATCAAAAATATTTTATTTGAGGTAGAGGGTTTTTCATATAACTTGCCCAATGTGCTCATAAGACCTATTATATTTTCATATAATATGTTGAATGCTATAGAATATACAAGTCATAACCATATGGATTGAATGGCTTTCTAATATAATAGTTCCCAATATTCATCTGACATTATTGATGGCTTCCTAGCTTGCCTTCCCAATGGTAAATAGAGATCTTTCTAGTAAATGTAATCCTCCATCTACATATTTCACAATGCAAATTTTTATCCATTAAACTTACCATCTTATATTTATTTTACTCTACCATAGCTCCCACTTGAGGTCAAAACCCTTTAGTTATAATGATTTAAAATTATTCAAATAAAACCTTTGCTCTGATACCACTTGTTAGGATAAACTAGAACCCATATTTATCCCCAAATTGCATACAAAAGAAACTATGAAATGAATTAATCAAAAATTATAAAAATAAACATAAACATGCACATAGTAGGAGACACTAGATTTAATGTGGTTCACCCAAGATGGCCTACATCCACCAAAATTATCTAGTATATTATTTTTAGCAATACAAAGGAGAAAAAAAATCTTGTAACAAACCCTATTACACCTCTCTACCTTTTCTGCCTCCTCTCTATGTACAATATTTCATCTTCTATTTTTTTTGACACTCATACATATCAGACATATATAAATACATTTTTGGATAAAAATTCCTGAACATAACCTCTTCAATTAGATATGAAAATCATTAATTAATGGCCTAGATTTTCTTTAGGTGTGCATCCCCCAAACCCCCCACTGGAGGGGTCATCACCCTAGACCCTTGTGGGGTTTCCCCACTTTATAAACCCCCATATCATCAAAGATACAAAATAATGGGATCCAAAATTGGCTAAAATAACATCAAAATTTTAACCTCTAATCTTGGAAGACAATCAGGGTCCAGACCTAACATCAATACCTTAATTAAAAATTAGACTTGGGATCTTATCCTACATTTACTTAAAATGCATATTATTGGCTGTAGGTGGATTTATACATAAAATGTAATTTAGTTTGTAAAATTAACAAGTTTAAATTAATATTAGTCATTCATGGTTTTAATCATAAACTCAAGATTGATTATGTTAAAACATTTCATCATGTGGCAAAATTTAATACTTTTAGATTACTTATTGATCTTGCAACCAAAAATGGTTGTATTATCCACCAAATGGATGTCAATAATGCATTCATAAATGGTTATTTAGAAGAGGAAATATATATGACTCAAATTAAAGGTTTCACTGACCCTAACACATAATAATATGTGTGTAAGTAAAGGAAATAATATTTATGGTTTAAAACTAGCTCCTTAATCTCGGTATTATAAAATTACTTCTTCCTATAAAGAACTTGGTTTCTATGACTATTATTTTGATAATGATCTCTTTGTTAAAGTTGAAAATGGTCAGTTAATCTTAATTTTATTATATGTTGATGATCTTTTAATTACTTGTGATTTCACTAGTTTAATTCTTAAATATAAGGATAAACTATGTCAAATGTTTGAAATGATTGATTTAGGCATTTTTATTCATTTCTTAGTAATGGATATCTTTCAAGATAAAAATTCAATTATTATATGAGAATATTAGTATGCACATAATATTAATTTTAATATGATTTATTGCAAATCTACATTTACTCCAATTAAAGTTGGTGTTAAACTTGATCCAAAACCTATATGTGGAAAAGTTAACCCTACTTTGTATAGATAGTTTGTTGGTAGTTTGATTTATCCAACCATTACTAGGGAAAATATTTCATATGTTATTCATGTTGGCTCTAGATTTATGCAAGATCCATATTTAGATCATTAGAAATTATCAAAGAGAATACTTCAATATATTGAAGGAACTAGAATTTATGGGTTATTTTGTTATTCTATTGATAATACTAATTTATATGGTTATTGTGATGCTAACCATACTGGTGATATATAGATCAAAAATCTACTTCTAAATATGTGTTTAAATTTTGAGCAAGTGTTATCACTTGGAGTAATAAAAAACAACCTATTATTTATGTGTCTTATATAGAATTAGATTATATAATTGTTATTAAGATAATAAAGAATCCATGTGCTTGTGAAGGTTTTGAGGAGAATTTCATTTGGATATTTCTTATAGTACCATATTTAATTATGATAACTAAAGTTGTACAACTTTGGACAAAAAATCTAGTACATCAACAACAAACTAAACATATTAAATTTCATGTGATTTGTATCTCAGAGAAAGTCCTCAATGGTGATATTGATATACAATTTTATCCTATGGATGAACAAGTCAAAAATATCTTCATAAAACCACTTATTTATACCAAGTTTTATTAGTTCCATGCAATGTTAGGCCTCTTAGAGTTACTATTGAGAGGAAGTGTACATGACAATGTTAATTCCTAATGGCTACATGTTCCTTCTTATGTATACTTCTTCTCACTGTAAAACATTGTAAATGAAGGCTCCAAATATTATTAGTTGATTATTCATGAGAAATTCTGAAATGTATTCTCATGATCATGCTGGCCTAAACTTACTTTTGAGTAGTTTATATTTTATAATTCTTTTTGTTTCAAAATGTGATGTGTGGCATGATTAAGGTTTTTAAATTCTTAAATTTTTAGATTATGGTAAACGCAAGATTTGAAGGGACCCTGAAACCCTTTAACAATATCAAAAAGGATAAAACATTAACAACCACCAGGAAAAACATTCCTGAAACCTACTAAAGAGTAGCATCAAAATTAGGTTTTATAGGGACCTAAAACCACAAACATAGTTGAATAAAAGTACCCAAGTTTTACAAGGACCTAGAACCTCAAATAAAGTTTTTGACCAAGAACCAATAAATAGAACAAAAAATAAAAACCAGTTGCAATAACTAGCAAAAAAGACTAAAACAAAAACAAAACTAGCAAAGAATACCCTAGTCTTCTATTGCAAATCCACAATCATCTTAACAGCCTCCTTCCCTATCATAGCAGTATCTTGAATGGATTTAGTAGCTGAAGTAGCAAAAACTTGTAAGGCTTTCTTCCTCAAACTCTTCCTTGTCCTCTTACTTGGACCCTCCAAGGATATTGTTTCTTCATTTACTCTTTTACCGAGGTTAGTTGTAGCATCACAAATGCTTGATGTTACCTACCCCATCTTTGTTCTACTTTCCTTGATGAGAATTCTAAGATTATGCTCATAATCTTTAAGTTTTTTTGGGATATCTCTCATTTTCATCTCCAAGTGATTAATTTTGGTTCGATCAACATCTTGATTGTGTTGCATTGTTTCCACTTTCGTCTTTAGCCCCATTATTTCATTATAGACCCAAGAATCATATTGGAGAATAGAGTCATCTTTGAACTTGGTAGAATGCAGGAAGGAAAGCTTGGTTTCCCTCTGCAGAGACTCACAAATGTCTTCTACAATCTCATGTGGAGGGGAATCAATCTTTTCAATTTGTTCCTCCCTATCCATCAGTTTCTCCTCTCTAGTCTCAACAGGGTCTTCATGCTTAACAGGTTCTTCCTCTTCTTGTCCCCTAGTCTCCATAGTAGGAGTAGAAGCCAAAACCATATGATCTTCCTCTCTCATAGAAACTAGATCATTATTTAAGATATCTTTGACTTTATCACCTTCCCCTAACATAGTTTGATTATCCTCATTTTTAGAATTGCTCTGTTCTGAGTTTCCTTCAATTGTATCCTCTTCATTCCCTTTCTCAATTTTTCCTTTAGTTTCTAGATATCCATCCAAATTGGAGCTAAACTCCCCAACATCCGTCCCTTCATCTTCCTTCAAGACATCCTTCTCATAACTTTTAGTACTCTCCAACTTAAAATCCTCTTCTACAATTTGTTTTTGAGAACTAGAGGGTTTTGGTTTTGCCTTTTCTATCCCTTTAACATTCTCATCCTTGTTACACTTTTTGGAACCCTTATGTTTGTCAAAAAAAGGAATCGAATCTCTGGATTTATTTTTACAAAAACCCTCTATGAGAAGTATCAAACCTTCATGTAAAATGGGATGAGACTCCTTCCTATGGGCATACAAGCTTTGAAGCCACAAAAAACATAGATAGAAAGGGAAAGCAATTATATCCTTCTGCCTAAAGTGGTTGAGAAAAACAAAATGAAATTTGTGAACTCTTTTATTCCTACCATCAACGATAAAGTACTCACAGATATAGCATAACACGTCTCACCAAATTCCTTTTATCTGTTCCACATCAAAGAAGTCTCCATTCTTTTCCAATTGCTTCTCCTCTGCATCCATCTTCAAAATTTTTTTGTAGGCCACATTAGAGATACTTGTCTATTTTGAGAACTTACTACCACCCATGGGAAGCCCTGTGACCTCAGCAATGAAGTCCTCAGTAAGTTTCACATTGACTCTGTGGAGAGTAACTCTATCATCAACCTAATTTTTTAAGAAGCCAGTAGTGACATGGGGTTTAAATCCATGCAAATGCTCCATATAACTGACCACCTTCCCTTTCTATAGAATCTTCCATACATCCTATCTGGCCTTCCAGTCTTCACATTTTTTGGGCTCTTGCTTCCTTGGTTCACCCCTCATATTGCAAAGCAAATGAAAAACTAGAAGCACCCAAACACAAAAGTTAGAAAGGAACCAATTATTTGTTACTTGAAATGGAATTCTCCTTTTTGATGATACATTCAACAACCACATTACATTCTCATGAATGTACCTCCTCAGGGAAGGTAATCTAACAACCATAAGGCCACTCCACCAAATCATTAAATTACTAATCCAAGCAAATCTTTCCCACTTTGGAATGAATGGCATCATAATTAATAAGCACTTTAAGATCCATGTGCTTATGTAATTCATCAAGCCACCTCACCTTATGCCCTATTTGAACATCATGATTGGCTATCCAGTCGGTGACCCCATTGGCTTCTTGATATATATGGGATATGGCCACTTTTTAAATTTTTTGAATTAAGGCTTTGATTTCCATAATCGTAGCCTCAATAGACTATGAGATTGAATTTTTATTATTTAGGGTATTAATAATATTCAAAGAACCACCTTCCAACCATAATTTGGAATACCCCAACTCAACAGCTAATTTAATAGTGTAGAGGGCTGCAGTAGCTTTAGCAATATGGCTATTTGAATTACCAATTGGGACAGTAATAACATCAATTACATTTCCCACATGATCTCTCAAGACCCCTCCACATCCCACTCTTCCTAGATTTCCCTTATCTACTCCATCAAAATTCCCTTTAATCCATCCATTAGGAGGAACATACCATTTTATGATCAATCTTGGATTATCATTTTTCAAATTTGACCCTTCAGATCATAAAGGTTTATCAAATTGAAAGGTTTGATCAGAATCCCTCTGGGATTTAAAGTTCTCCTTGATGGCTCTAATGATATTCTGACCAAGCACCCATCCTGAAAGTTCTTTACTCCTGAATATTCTATTGTTTCATTCTTTCCAGATAAACCACCAGAGATGAGGGAGAGTTAGTTTCCAAAGAAAAAGAGAATCGGGGTCCTTAGAGGGGCAAAACCAGCTTTTAAAAGAGAGTTCCACATTATTTTGATGGACCCATTTTATACCCCAAAAATTAAGAATCTCAGTCCACACTAGCTGGTATAAGAGCAATTCAAAAACATATGGTCTCTATCTTCAAATCAATTTTTGCATAAAATATACCTATTAACCACATTTATACCTCTTTTTTGTAAATTGTCAAGGGTCATAATTTTATTTTGAAGCAGATTCCAAAAGAATATTTTAATTTTGGGGATGAGCCCCTTAATCCAAGCATGATACCAAAAAGGTTAATTACCCTTTTCCTTTGAAGCAAAGATAGTAGAGACTTTAAATTGGCCACTAGGGTCAACATGCCAAATAATCTTATCCTCAAGATAAGGATAAAGATAGACAGCATTAAGAGATAATTGTATGTTACCGAAGCCTTGATCAACATCAGTTAAATTCACCCATGAATCATTTTTCCAATAATGACTGACTAATATGCCATATCTCTGCTTGCATCAATCAACTAAACCCTTGTCAGGAAAATCTCTAATCAAGGGATGATCCTTTAACCATACATCATCCCAAAATTTCACCTTGAGCCCATTACCAATTTTCCAAGAACATCCTTTTTCTAGAGTTTTCTTGGTCCCCTGAATAGCCCCCCATATAGAATAAGGATGAATAACATCAGGAGAAGAAAAGAAATCAGGAAGGGATTTAGCATTGAAGAGGTACTTATGTTTCCATATGGTACTCCACTCTTTGTTGTCATGGTAAACTCTCCAACCTAGTTTGGCTAAAAGAGCTTTGTTCATACTTCTGATTTTCCTAATTCCCAATCCCCCTTCATGGATAGGTTTACAAACACGATCCCAAGCAATTAAAGGCATTCTCCTTTTTTTCCTCAGTACCAGTCCATAGAAAATTTCTTTGAATTTTTTCAATAGACTCAACAAATTTCATAATAATTCTAAAGAGACTCAAAGCATAAGTAGGTATGCTTTGAAGGTAAGCTTTAAGAAGAGTTAGCTTACCTGCCTAGCTTAAAATATTTCCTTTCCATCCCGTAAGTTTCTTGCTGAATTTATTAATAAGATCTTTCCAAAAGGTATCAGGGACCTTCAGGCCAAGAGGAAGACTCAAGTAAGAAGAGGGGAGAGATCCTATAGAACATCCAAGGATTTTAGCAATTTTATTTTGTCTCTATATAGGGGTGTTGATAAATAACAAACACTTTTATTCCAGTTAACCAATTGACCAGAGGTAGTAGAATATAAGTTAATAGCTTGCTTCAAATTTCTAGCTTCCTTAACTTCAGCCTTACCCATAAATATTGTATCATCAACAAATTGTCCATGAGAACAAATTAGAGGATGAGAAAAAGGTTTTAATCCCTTAAAGAAACCTCTATGGACCAAGTCCCCAATATATCTCCCTAAACAATCAACCATAATAACAAAAGGGATGGGGGATAAAGGATCACCTTATCTCAATCCCCGAGAGGGATAAAAGAAATGAGATGAGCTTCCATTAACCAAAACAGCAATAGTGGAGGTGGAAATCAATTGATGAATAAGACCAAAAACCTTTTGGTCAAAGACAAAAGCTAATAGAATGTTTGAGAGAAGTCACCAATCAACTCTATCATACGCCTTAGCAATATCAACTTTCATAATGAACCCCTGATTGTTAGAACAAGACATGGAGTGAATATTCTCATGAGCAGAGATGATAGAGTTAAGGATTTGTCTACCTAGGATGAAGCCATTTTGTTGATCAACAATAATCAAAGGAATCACTTGGATAAATCTGGAAGTAAAAACTTTGGAAATAATTTTATAAAAAGAATTACAAAGGCTGATCGGTCTAAAATGATCAGGAGAATCAGCACCAATTTTCTTTGGAATCAGGCACAAAAAGGTGGAGTTGACTTCCTTAAGCATCTGTTTAGCTCCATAGAATTCCTTAAATTATTTAGATATTATAATTCCTTTTTTAAGGGTTCTATGACATTTATCCTCACCTAGCATTTAGGGGGAGTGTTAGAAAATTTAATGTCTATGTGTGCCTAATTATCCTTTGGTTTACCTTGGTAGTTAATTAAATAATAATATATTATTTATTAACATGAGGTGAAAACCTTATATAAATAAATAATAAAAATTTATTTATTTAATATTTAATAATGTTATAAAATGACTTTTGAGATGGTTGGACCAGTTGGTTAAAATGGTCACCTCCCTTCACATTTGACTATAAATATGTGTTTACCCTTATTTTTAAATATTGTGAATAGAAAATTTGATGTTTTAATGTGTAAAATATTTTTAAAGGCTTTTGTAATGATGCTTGAGAATAATCAAGAAGAGGAAGGTTGTGTATTGGGGTTCATAAGTTTAACAATTATATGAATATCAACATTTATAGGCTTTTTAAATTTTGATATTTTCCCACATAAATTATGTGCTATGTGTAAAATTTATCTTGTTATTATTCATATTCTTTGATATTAAATTTCATCTCTATATCTTCTATGACATTCAATATACTTTGTATATTAGTTTCTTATCAAAAGTGTCTACCAATCAAATAATGTCACCATTGCTTGAATTAATAACTTAATGACTCTAAAATTAAATGGGTCTTCCTTCCTATATGAGTACCAGTCCCATCCCATATCATTTTTATAAAATTCAATAAAAAATAATTGGAAAATTTAAGTGTAATAAAAATTGGACTGTCCACATATCTTCTTTCAACCTATCAAATTCGTTAGTAGTTGTTTCATTCCAATTACATGAGTCTTTTTTACACAAAGTTGTGAGTGGAGATATTATTCTTCGATAATTTTATACAATTTTTTTTATAGTAATGGGTTATCATAAAAAAATCCACAAAGGCTATTTAAGGTCATTCTCACTTCCCACTCCATCATAGCTTTAAACTTCTTAGGGTTGACTTTGATCCATTATGTCAAAAAATATTACTCAAGTACTAACCTCTTGGACTCTAAAATGTAATTTTGAAGGTTCAACATAAATTTGATACTGTTAGTGAACTAAAATTAAATTTATTATATGATTAAAATATCCTTCCCAAGTTTTTTCTTGTATATTAATATGTCATCAAAAAACACCAACATAAAGTTCCTCAAAAATACCCTAGAAAAATTACTCACCAAACATTGAAATGTAGATGGTAAATTTTTGAGATAAAAAGGCAGGACCATAAATCATATTTAAATTAATAAATTATTAAATTTATATTATGGATATCCTCATATCTGATCTGAATTTGATGCTACTAGAATGGAAATCTAGTTTGGTAGAATAAATAACACCATGTAAGTCATTTATCAAATAATCAGTTACTAGAATAGGAAGATTATTTTTGATGATGTATTGATGAGTGGTATATAGTCTAGGAACATCATAAAAGTGTCATACTTATCATGAATCATAACCACTGACAATGAATATTCACTTTGGATAGGTTTAATAATTCTTCCCTCCAACATCTCATGTACCATATTTTGAATTTCACTCTTATAGGCGTATGAATACCTAAATAGGATAATGCTTAGTGATGTAATACCTTGAATAAGTCTTATGAAATGAATCCAAAAATATCTAAATGATCATCAAGAATAATCTAATAATCAAGATGTCTAGACACTTTTATTGGTTGAACTTCTATGGAAAATAATAATGCTACAAATACTTCAATCCCATTTTTAATAATATTAATCAGTTGATGGGAAGTAACCAATTGTCAATATTTTTGTATTAATTCATGTATTTCAAATTTACTACCTTTATAATGAAATTTAATTAATACTTCCTAAAATTTAATAGCTATTGTGACCAAAATTATGAGCCACTGTACTCCTAAAATAATGTCATCCCACACCATGGCAATAATAAACATAAGATAATATAGCATGTAGTATTAACTAAAAATATTGATAATATGTACTTTTATAAAATATTTAATTTTTCCCCCATATAAAATCATAACCTAAAAGTATAGATCTAGGTAAATGAACAAGTTCAATTAAGTAGACAACTTACTATTGGTGTAGTTGTGTGTACTCCCTGAGTTAGTCTACACTGTCACCTTTTGTTTTTTGAGTAAACCCACCACCTTGTTATTTTGATGAGTATTAATAATAAAAATTTCATGAAATTAGATATTAGGATGATAATATATAGATTCCTAATCTGTATATTCCATACCCTCATTTTAGACCTCATCATCTTGTTCATCTTCTTTGGTGCCTTCAATGTAGAACAAATAATTTTCATCAACTTTGTTTCCTTTGCTCCAATTTTTTTCATATCCAAAACATAACCTTTTCAAATTATTCTCTTAAATTTGATACGGGATCAATATTATAGGTTGAGTAAATGCTTTTGTTTCAAAATTATGATTTTTGACATTATAAAAATCCATTCGTTTGTGAAAATAATTTTGTTTTATTTATTCACTAATGGTATGGATTCATTTACTAAAGTTGGATTAAACATGCAAAAAAAACTCAAGCTAGATATTATCCTTCAGCCCACCTAAGAACATGTCAATCATGTTGTTTTGGTTTATTTCATCCACACATAACGATAGAATATATAATTTATGAATATAATCTTTAACAATACATTTTTATTGTAACTATTGATGTCTTTCTACCCTTGGGCTTAGAAAGAATCAACTTCTTCTTGTAAGAACTTGAAGAATGTCCTTGTCATATTCATGAGTGTTTGAGATCTCATGTCATTATAGGAGAGGGTCAATTGTCATTAGGTTAATAGGTAGCATGTTCATATAATGTGCTAATGTCAAATATTATTATGGTAGTCACCATATAATCTTATTTGTACTTGTGTCAAGATTACCTCTTATGTTGACTATGTCTAAGAGTCTACACCAAGTCTTAGTGTGATGTTCATTTTCTAAAATCACACATAATGGATGACCTATGACATTGTAGTCCATGATCAGTCATGTGTTCATTAAATCATGTCAAGGACCTAAAGAATGTGTCAAAATTAGGGTGATTGGAGCTAATATGAGGGAAGAATGGTAACTATTTTTTGAACCTTTAGCATCTTTTATGATTTTTTAGAAAATATTAAGGTAAATACTTAAATTGTACTTGCATTTGATATCATGTGTGTATTGCCTTATAGGGATGTTCAAACCATGTCAATAGTGTTAATAGGGCCTTAGGACATCATTCAACCACTAACATCACCAACAAGGTTAAATTATCCTCAAAAGGGCTCATAGCCATTTAAAAGTCATTATAGGGTGGTATTATATGTAAAAAAGGTATTTTAGAGGGTCAAACATCATTTATTCATCATAAAATGTCCCCAAATGCTTTAAAACTAACTTTTTATCTTCTCTCCATATACACCCTTTGGTGTAAAAGTGTATTTGACCTCTCATTTTCAACCTTTTGGTATCCAATGGATTCTCAAGATCTCAAACATGAAAAAAATCAAATAAAAGATGTTTTATAGGTTTTTTAAGGACATATACTGATAGGTATGGTCAAATGAGGGTTATAAAAGGTTATATATCTTAGAGGATATTCCTTGAAGGCATCATAGAGGAGAATCCATGTTCACAAAGCCAAAATAAAGGTAGAGAATATAGCAGAACCTCCATCAAGCTCTTGGCAAGCTCACAAGGGCCATTTTAAGGTGAATGGTATGGTTTGTACAAGATAAGTTAAAACCCAAGATTTTGGTCATAGGTAGAGTCCCTAGTGGGATTGAAATTAGTGGAATTAGTTTACATATAAAATCATTGAGATTTAATAATAATCATTAAAACCCTCGGGTAGTTTAAACCTTTTTTAAACCCTAGAATCAACTTTATGGGAGTAAAAGTAAAGGTAATTACTCCAAGTGTATTAGGTTTCCATGGAAACACCTGGGTCATGTTCCACACTCCATGAAGGATCTCTACGCATAGTTTGATGGTACATTCACCTATATCGATATGATAAATGTTGGGTTTTAAAGAGGTTTCAAGTAGAAAAGTAGGGTTTTTAGTATGTGAATGGTTAAATATGATGGAAGAAGGTTTTTTGGATTGTTTCACAACCCCTCAAGTCCAAAAATCCACTCATTTTCCCCTAAAGGTGTTTCCACATATCTAAAATACAATATAATTATAAGGTATTATGAGATAATGGGCAATATGGTCTCTTAAGAAGTGTGGAACCATACTATCTAACTTGAATAATTGAATAACATCGCTTGTAAATAATAAAACATGATCATGAATGTAGTTACAATATTATGAGAAAGTCTCATAGTCATTTTAATCGCTAATAATAAGTAGATAGAGCCTAATTACCCTTCAAGCCTATTTAAACAATGTGATAAGATCATAAGGAGCCTTGAGATCTACAAAGTGTATCAATAATGCTTATTTGAGACCAATACATGCATCTAAGTCATATTAGAGTAAAAAAGGTTTGTGTGACTATGTCATAACTATTAAAAATTATATAGGCCTAAACCCTCATATACAAGCTTATGTATGAGGATAAGATGAAAAGTTTATATATGCTATGAAAAGAGGATCAATTAATCTTATGGTGTATATTACCTAGTTTAGAAAGACAAAATTTAAAAAAATAACAATGAAAAGGCTGTCAACCATCACTAACAACCAAAGTTTGAGAGAGTATAAAATACATGTATGTTGTAATAATACAAGGAATTAAAAGTTATAAAGGGTAAAAGAGGAGTAATAAACTCTAAATATTTTTAAAAATTATTCATTTTTAATCATTGACTAGTAGAATAACCCTAAATATCTAAAATTGCAAACAAGACACCAGGTTGATAGCTATTGTTGGTCTAAAATTTTTCAAAGCAGATGTAATGTATAATAGTAGAGTTGAAGTGTATATTTATATTCAAGTTTCAATGACATTTGAGATCAAAATGGAGTCTAAAATAATAATCAAAGACACAAGTTAAGATATACCTACTTGATCCTACATATACATAGGCCTACATGTCTATTTGCCTACATGAGAGGTGCTTATATAATTTGATGAAAATAGGTCATCAAGAGGAAATGAATCATATTATAATGATTTTATAATGTTATTACAATGTCTATGAGGTCCCCATAGTTATTGATAAAGGGTGTCAATGTTGATAGGGAATATTCAAACATGTATAGTTTAAAACCAAGAAGACAGGCCTATAAACACATTCATGTGAAGAAGTGGTTTGATGAAAGATAAATTAAGATTTGAAGACATTATAAACTATGAAACATTATCAAATATCATAAAATATCATCCATATGGAAGGGAAGATAATTAAAGTGCATTTTCTACCTAATAAACCTCCTTGAGCTCTCCCCTCATAGTCCTGACACCTAAGAAGTAGATTGAGAGGCTCAAGACTTTGTAAACAAGATGCATGGGGCCTAGTGATATTAGGGAAATTTGAGTAACCATATTCCCTTGAAATTAATTATAGAGAGAGATATATTTAGGGGGATAACATTATGAATGATCCTTAAGACTGTAGACACACCCAAATTACATAGAAGAAGCCTAAGAGGTGCCAACTTTTTCTAAGATCTCATCAGATGAGATGAATGGGGGAAAGATTTATTAGTTGAATTCAATGAGTTATATTCCCTAAATATTCATGGAATTAATTTTCCAATCTAGAGCCAATGATTTATCAACCATTTTTAAGATGGTAGGACACATCAAATCCCTTAAACCCTCATAGAGAACTTGATGGCCAAGAAACTACTCCTAGTGTCTCCAATGGCCATAAAACACCTTGAGAACATCAAGAGGACACCTAAATGTGTTTTCTATAGCTTGTGGACTAGGAATAATATGTGGGAATATGAATGCAAAAGGTTTGTAATGTCTAATATTGGGACTATTTTCAAGGTTCCTAAGCATGTTTGAGCTCTTTAGTAAGTTGTAAGGCCTCTTATACATATAAAAATATGTAATGGTCTCTAATTAATCATTATTGAATCTTAACATTGGCACAATCAAGCCTAGTGATCAAAATTGAAGTCAATTAGAGAGATACCCCTCATTTACAATGAGAAGAGAGTGTTGTAGGTCTACTCACATGGTCAAAAACATCTCCAAGGTAGAATCATACCTATATCAACCTATCCAAATCATTATCAAGCTTAGTACACACTTGAAAATGTCTAAGTCTAAGGTCTCTTGCTCACTAAGGTGATAAATATATTTTATGGGTAGTAAATGGCATGAAGGGTGGTAGATAGGTGAGTAATGGCCATGATCAAGGGCCTAAACATGTAATTTCCGTCCAAAAATAGGTGCATGATGTATTAATTAATATCAAAGAGTAGTGGACCCATTTTAATAAGCATGGTGAGAGGATCCTCCTATAATAAATTAATGAATTCTCATGAAACAACAAACTTATATAAGTAACAGAAACACCAAAGGGATTATATTGATCATAGGTAACTTTGAGGGGGAAACCTCTTTTGAACAAGCTCAATACATTAAATTAATGGATTCCTTAATTGACCTTAAAACTTATATAGTAATTCCAATATAAGAAACTACTACTTCCCGTGAATGTGAGATAAAACAAAATGCTCATAGGATGACTTATAAAGCATATGCATCCATAGTAATTAAGATACTAACAAAGTAAAGAGGAGTAGTATGGGTTCCTAACATCCCATCCCTCTTATAAAAATCTTTGTCCTCAAAGCTTTAGATGTGGGAATTAGTAATGAATCTAAAAGAGTGGTTCTCATGTCCCATCCTCTAGTTGAACTCCATGCCATTGAATTAATATCTATATGATGGAATAGGAAAAAAGTTAGCATGTGTATCTATTCAAGATTACCTCTAGCTCAAGAAGGATGGATCCTTCATTATAAAATTATGGTAATATAGTTTACACTTTGAGGTTTGAGCCAAGAAATTTATTTAGATAAGAGACATGAAATACTGGGTGAAGTTAAGAAGAAGGTGGGAGATCCATATTATAATACACCAATCTAATCTTATAGAGAACCTTATATGGCCCATAGAGTTTGGGAGCCATCTTATGATGCCCTTTGAGATTCAAGGATGATTACTTCTATGGATGTAGCAAAATCAAAACCATATCATCCAATTGAAAATTATAGTTAGAATGGCACTGATCATCCTATTGTTTCATTATATTTTATTCCATATGAATATTTTCCCTCAAGATGTTGATAATATGATCCCAAGTATGGATAATCATGTCAACCACTTGAAATGGTGAATTATCAGGGTTATAAAGAAGGCACACTATTGTTATTTTACCATAGATGGATTCATACTGAGTCCTTTTAGTTGAAGTGTAGTAAGAGGTATTTTACCACCATTGGGTGAAAGGGAGACACTTTGTCCATTGATGTTGTTGTTTTGAGGTGAAGCAACAAAGGAAAGTTCTTGAGAATTTGTTAAAAATTTTAGTTTGGCCATCCATTTATAGATAATACCTAGAATTTATCTCTAGCTGGGTGTCAGTGCATGAAAATAGTTTTATCCAAAAATGGATGGTGAAGGTTCCATCATGATCTAATACAATGGAAGAAGGAATGCTAGAATATGGAAAATTTGGTCCAAGAAAATTTGTATGACTATGAAGGTGATATAGGGATGGATGAGGGCACAAAAATGACTTTATTTGGAGAGGAAATCAAAAACAACCAAGATCACTTTTTTAATTTAGATTTATGGATCCCCTTGATAAAATCCATATAAATATCTATCCAAATCCTAGGATATTTGGATAAGGGTTCAAGTAACCCAGGGATGAGTGTTATTTCACCCTTATTGAGTTAGCATGTATCACATTCAACCACCAGCTATTGAATTTAATTTTTCATTACCTTATAAAAGAAGCTATGTCATGCTTGATCATAATTTTTGAGAAACCCTAAGTTCCCTATGGATGGAGAAGCATCAATTTCATAGAATACAACTCATTTAAGATCTATGCTCTAGGGAAGCACTAGACAAACCTTGTATCATAAAGAAGCACCATCCTAAGAATAATACAGTACTGTAGAGGGCTTAATAGCCATATACTGAATTATTTGAGATAATAAGGAGTCATTGACATACTCATACTATATAACATCCATCTAATTTGGAATAGGCATAGAAATAGTTTAAAGGGAAGCTTGATCTACAAATGTGTGAGATTGAGCATCAGCCATGATATAGTTATTACCCTTAATTTAAGTTTTTTGACCCATTTATGTTGTGATGGGGTGGAGGCCCATTTTTCTAAGAAATATTTCAAACTCTAAAAATTAGTTTTGATGCAAGAATGTTTCCCTAGTAGGTATGGTCACCACTTCTCTACTCCATGTAAAATGGCCATCATTTCCTTCTCATAAGTAGATAATATTAAATTCTTTCCAGAAAAGGATTTCTTGGTGAAATTAATGGGGAATCCTTCTTGGAGGAGAATAGCATCAAATCCATTTCCATAAGTATCAATATTGATAGTGAAGATCTTATCAAAATCTGGCATAGCTAAAATAGGTGCAGTACATATCTTTTTTCAATTATTTAAATGAACACTTAGTAGTTTATGTCCATATAAAAACATAATTTTTAAACATATTTATTATCTTAGTTTAAATCTTCCCATAATCCTTGAAAAACTTGTGATAATATCTAGTCAAGCCCAAAAAACCATGAAGGCTTTTGAGTGTCTGATGATGAGGCCAATTTCTCATGGAAGCTATTTTTTAAAGATCCACCCAAACCCCTTGGGATGAAAAGATATGCCTAAGATACTCCAATTCATCTTTGAAATAATCACATTTAGACTATTATACATAGAGATGATCATCAAAGAGAAGTTACAATGCAAGATATAGATGTTGGAGATGCTCATACCATGTTTTACTATAGACGAGGATATCATCAAAGAATACCAGAATGAATTTACATAGGTAGGGATAGAATATTTTAGTTATCAATGATTATAATGTTGAAGGATCATTAGTGAAGATAAAGGTTATGACTAAAAACTCATAACAATCATCATGTGTGCATAAATATGTCTTATGGATATCATTCTCATGAAGCCAGATCTAGTAATATCTAGAGCAGAGATCTAACTTAGAGAAAAAATGAGGGACATGAAGCTCATAAATAATAAGGATCAATAAATTATCCTTTATTTTTATGTGATTAAGTGATTGAAAGTTAATGTACAGGCACTATGAGCCATATTCTTTTAGAGAAAGAGAACTGGGGAAGAATATGGGTTGGTACTAGAGTGAATAATTCTTTACTTTAGTAAGTCTTGAATGAGAATATTGATCTTGATATTTTAATAAAATTGGTAGTGGTATGGATTGATGTTAGGATGAATGCTTTAATGAATGAGATGAATATGATGGCCCTCTAGATGTGAAGGTGGTAATCCCACTAGTTTGGCAAATACACACACATACCTATGCAAAATTCTTTGTAGATCAAAAGGAGTAGTAGAGACTGTTAATGGTTGAATTTGAATGTAATGGAGCTAGAAAATGACACCATGTGAATTTTTATTAAGAATATATTCCATGTGATGTGAACTTATGATGTTGAGAAACCCTAGGTGTAAGCCTTTCAATATGTGTTTATGCCCATTATCTAAAAATTGCATCTAAAGTTTAGTAAAATCCCATAAGATGGGTCTATGTGTGCATAACCATTGGGCTCCCAAAATAAAATAACATCCTCTTAAGGGTAAGGAAAACATTTTAGATAAAAATTTATAATATCCAATAGACATACACACATTATGACACTTCCATTTGTAAGGTAATGTGCCCCCATTTGTAATTGTGACTTCAAAGTTACAGCAGGGATGGATAAAATAATAGCCTCATTTGGTCATTTGATGGTTAATGAAGTTATGAGTGCTACCATAATCAATTAGTATTGTAAGAGGGATATTCTTGAAGTAGCCCCTGACCTAAATGGTTTATGGGATAATGACTCATGTTAAAGTATGGAGAGATATATCTAGTTAGTCTTACTGAGAATTAGGTTCCACAATAAATTGAGCTACTTTTGGATCATCTATTATATTTTGAGCATATTTTTAAACTTTAGTTTAGGTAGAGAGTCCACATCCAATAGGTTGAAATTTTTCTCAACACATCGATGTCCCAATGTGAATTTTTCAACACAATTATAACATAGTCCTTTTTCTATATGTGCCCACATCTCTACTTTAGTCAAATGCTTGATAGGCATGGTTCTGGGGGTTGGTATTTTGTGAGATCATTATGGATTAATATTTCTAAATGGAGAGAAATTAGATTTTGATCACTACAAAGATATGATCTTATCCTCTACCAACTTAGCAAACCCTAGGGAACCCATCATCATGTTATGCCAAAACATTTTGACCTCTAATTGAATTGCATCCTTCAAACCATTGACAAAACAACTCCTACATATTTAATTATATAATCAATCTATTTGATTGGTCATTTCTTCAAATTCTATCTCATATTTTCTCATGGTTCTTGTTTGGTGAAGTTTAGTGAGTGTTCTAGTGAAGTCATAAAAACCACTAGGACAAAACTATTACAAAATGAGGGTGTCAAAATTGGTCCATATTGGCTCATCATAAACCTTGATATACCAATGGTACCATTTAAGGGCTTCACGTTCCAAGTGAGAGGATGCAAGTAGGACTTTGTTGACATCAAATGTATTATGCAGACTAAAATATTATTCTTCTTGATAGATCCATCTAGTCATTTATGTAACATTGAATTGATAAAAATCAAGATTTGACCAATAAAACATTATATAAGAAGAAAACATGATGTCTTAAGAGGACTCTAGATGTCATCTATTGTTCAAGGTGGTATGTTTAAGATTTAGTCTAAGAATTTTTTCACCAAGATCTTTGATTTGGGTCTTGAGGGTGGCATTTTCATCCTTCATGATTTTTTCTACTATTTAGGTTATTACCATGGCCATAATAAGCGAGTTTTTTTGCAATGGATAGGAAAACTAGAGTAAAGACATGTTTAGTAATGGAACTAAGTATGATTGATGAAGGCGAGGGAAAATTTAGAAGCAAAATGGAAAAACTAGAAAATTTATCCAAGAGGGATAAAAGAGAAAAAAATGGGAATGAAAATTGTGGGAAAATTTTAAGGTAAATGAAAAAAAACTAAAAATGTTATGGGAAAATCTAAAATAATGAAAAAAATGAGATTTGTGGCAATCAGATGTGGAATTGGGGTATGGGATGTCAAAGAAGAAAACATGTAGAATGGAATTTTAGGTGTTTTAATAATTTTTGAGAAGAAAGAGAGTCACAAGTGAAGAGATATTGCAAAAACCAAAAAAATTTACTTTATTAGGAATATTTTAAAACTAGTATGACAAATATTTTGATACTCTACTGGTAATATGTGTAGATCTAATATGGAAAGTTTTATGATACTTTACTAGTAATATGCTAAAATTGGTATGGCATTTCTTTTGATACTCTACTATTAATATGCATAGTTATGATATGGAAATTTCTTTGATACTCTGTTGGTAATATACTAAAATTGGTATGGCAAGTCTTCCAATACTCTATTGGTAATATGTGAAGATTTGATATGGCATGTTTTTTGATACTCCACTGGTAATATTCTAAAATTGATAGAAATGGGTGCCAAGTTTCAATGACTACCTAAGGTTTTATATATATCTCTTTGGCTACCAATGTTATCTAAATAAGTACCTCTCTCCAAAAAAAAAATTCCATAGATTTACTCCTAAATGATAGCTTTTGGTTTCCTCATGGGTGAGAACTAGTCAATTAGGATAGAGCCATTGCCCTTTTTGCTAGTAGGTCCTCTCAATGGGCTAGCTACTTTGGGGTTCCTCACAATGATTTTTAGGGATTATAACCAAGTAATTCCACTAGTTATGTAGATAGTTATTTACCCTAATCCAAAATAAATTCTAGTATCTGGAGCACAAAAAAAATGTAATATACCGAAATAGATAGACACTTTTTGAGAAAACCATTTGGCCCTAGAAAGTGCTCTGATAACAGATGAGAAGATCCTCCTACAAAATAATAATTAAAATACAAGAAATAATATATTTATATAAATAAAAAAAACACCAAAGGGATTATATTGATGAAAGGCAACTTTGAGAGAGAAACCTCCTTTCAGTAAGCTCAAAGGATGCCTTCACTAGTCTCAAAACTTATATACTAAATCTAATCTAATCAACTACTACTTCCCATGAATGTGGGATAAAATAAAATACTCACAGGATAAATTACAAAGCTTATGCATCCTTAATAACTAATATACTAACAAAGTAAAGAGAAGGGGTAGCATGGGTTCCAAACATATGGTGCCTTCATGGAGTCAATTATGACTAGGAATAGATCATACACAACACTTTTACACCCAAATGTCTCATTAAAGACCTAAATTATGCCAATATCATGAATGGAACAAGTAGTGTGGACTATTGTCTACCCCTCATTCATGTTTGTAACTATTTTTGGATGGATTTTGGTCATTATGGCTTCTTCACTCCTTTATGCCATATTATCCATCTCTCTCTCATGTTCTACAAATTGGGCTTGGAAAGCCATTGTACACATCACACTGCTAGGTATGGAAAAAATCCACCCATTTATATCTTGAATTCTTTAAAATAATACAAGGATTGATTTATCCTTATCTATACTAGTTTATAGTGTGTTCAATGCTTATTTGATTTGCATTAGTCATGGAATATTTTCTCCATTTGTAGGTCCTTGTCTCTTGTCTCTCACCTAGATGCTAATGGATTGATCTTACATAGGTCGCATGGTGTGTGAAGGTGCTCATTCTTATGATTATAGTGGACACTTATTGGTAGTGTATTCTATCAAACCTTTTATTCATCACCCTTAAGTTATAGGCATTTGGCATGGCCTCTATGTGAAATATTGACGTGTTGGAGTCTTTTTTGAGAGTGTGTTAGTGATTATCCCGTATTTTATCCATATGTGATATTTAAGGAATAATTAGAGGAGACCTAATACATTGGTGCACTACATCTTATACTTTATAATCAGTTTTTTATTATTTTATATCCCTTTTCTTTGACAAGAAAAGTAGGCTTAGTGATTTGAGCATAGATGATGCGTTAGGGGAGCTAGCCCTAAATATATAGACTCACCTTATTTATTGGGCTACCCACACCTAGAGGTGATTCAATTGTATCAATTGGATAAGATAGGTTTTAAACACTTACCTCAAGGGTGAAATCTATATAGATGATAGTATCTTTACTAACTAGTTGAAGTATACTTTTGAGACATTGTTGAAATAGTACACATGTAACTCCTTAGTAAATACCAACTAGGTAACATGAAGGTTCTTTTTTGGACTATAGAACCACTTATACCAAATGGAATGCTTGGGTTATAGATATAGATATTCCATAACCACCTTTTATGCACATGGGGTATAAATTGATCAAATAGATTTTATATTTAATAGATCTGTGTGAGAGTGTCCTCACCATAAAATTTAATCACTTCCACTTTTGGCATCATGTGATTTGAACTGATATTGGATTTTTGATTTTTATGAAAAAGGAGAATCCAAATGGAGTGATGGATTATTTTTTCAGAAGCTAAGTCCATAGAGTGGTCAAATTCCCACTAATATTTTCCAACAAATAATTCACATTTATGTCTCCTTTTATTCCAATGATGTCCCCTTTTACCATATCAGGATCATCTTTATTCACCATGCTTTGAATATCTAACTAAGTTTTTTGAACCACCTTATAAATTAATGGATATTTGTTGTGTTTTTGGAAAATGGCCACAAATTCTTGGACAAGTCATGCAAAGCTCTAATATTTAATGTTACAGTCTGAAAGAAGTGTACTAGAAAATTATATCATTTTAATTATCATATCAAGACAATTATAATGAATATTAATTCAAACAAGAGTTAAAAAACATATCTTGACTTTTATTTTTCAAAAAAATATTTCATATAATATAGTCATGACAAAAAAAAAATTTCCAGATCACAAGTTATATATTTTGATCCTTCATCTCTTAGGATAAACACAACACCAGATAAAAAAAACTTGCCTAAAATTTACTAAATTGATGGTATGATATTACTTGTAATGAAATTACTTATATATTTCATATTATTTTAATAAAATATTACATGATTAAGAGTAGAATAAGAAAATCCATTATAATAATTGACAAAACAGTAGAATACTTAATAAATATGATTGAATGAATTCAAGTGGTAAACCTACATAAAAAAATTTAAAGATGATAATCCATAATATTATGATGAAATAATAACCAATATCTCATATATATATACTCTACTTTTCCATGGTTATTCCATAGATTGACCTTACTAAGAAAATATAAAAATGTGATGAGATAATATGAAAGGTATGCAAGCCAGATGTTGGCCACACATATCCCTAGGCATGCGACAGGTTAAAGGTGTAACATTATACTATCAAATAATGTCTTAATAATGTCATGAGGCCTATCTCTAAATGAAATAAATTTAATGAGATGCTTTCTAACATAAGGTGATTTAGTTATTATATGAGCATATATGAAAATTGATTATTTATTTCAATGTAGTACCTTAACATGTGATTTCTATAGTATCTTCAATTTAAGAAGAGGTGTATTATAATTCTCAAATTTTTATTTTAATGTGGCGGTTAAAATTAAATATCTAAATCTACCACTTTTTTAATTTGTACTAGTCCAAATTTATGTTCTAATTCAATAGTCTTATAGAAAAGAGTCCAAAATAGCATAAATGTTTGATATAACAAATGTTATTTTCGAGTATAAATGATTCCTATACAAAATATGTATTATGTATCCAAATATTTTTTTGATAAATTAACTATTTCATGTTTTCTTTAATCACAATATATAATCATAAACTAGTTCTAACCTTCCTTGATGTAGTTAAGTTAATTGCTTATATGTAACTCTAGGTCTTTCATTTGAATAAAATTCATTACAAATAGTTCCTATAACTTAACATATGTATTTAAATACCCTATATGAAGAGAATTATTAAAATAATTTAATGTATAATCGTAAAATATTTATAAATAACTGAAAGAAGATCCTACTACCATTACAACCATTCATTCTTTTTTAAATAATCTTTGAGATGTAAATAAATATCCCTAGTTACATTGAACGCATAAAATGTTGGTATCTTAAATATTACATATTAATGGTGCATAAATTATATTACACATATGTAACATTATAATAAACCTTATAATGATAGGCCTTAATTTCCAAGGTGAGTTTATGTACTTTATGTTTTAAATCACTAACGACGTGCATTAAATAAAGAAATTATTGTGAAGACATATTAAGATAATTAATGGGATAATTTAATAATTTTATTTTATTATTAAATTTAACCATTTGTAAACTATTTTTAATAGGAGAGGAATAAATAAAAATAAAATCATTCTTAGTAATGGTATACTTAAGAGATTCATTGGTCTTTAGTATATATCTAGTTTACAAAGGGATATTACATGATACTAAAATATAATAAATTGCACTATTATTTCCATCACTAGAACCAACATGTTTAATATTTTATCTTTCAAATGGGAACTAAAAATGTCACTAAGATATTCAATAATATTATAAATAATCAAATTATCATTTTATTTATCATGTAACATATAATTATCATCAAATGAATGGAGGGTAATTAAAAGACTAGACTAGGATTAGTGGAATCCTCTTGTTCACTAGACACATTATAATTATTATCATTCCAATAGTCATTATTATAATCATATTTTTCAATTTTAGAGTCAAAATTTTATGTATAAACATTTCAATTTTAAAAATAAAAATGGATATGTGATGTATTTATTCTTTTTATTATGTTTAAAGCATCATAAATATTTGAAATGGTAATAGTTAAATTTTAACAAGAAGAGGGGATAGAATATGTACTTAAAATTTTTAATGTTTTCAAAGCATCATAAAAATTTTAAATACTAATATTTTATTTATCTAAATAAAAGAAAATATGAGATATATTTATACTTTATATTGTATCCAAACATAATCATATGTAAAATGAATGTTAGTGTAACTAGGATTTAACTCATTATATGCATAATTTTAATTTTAATTATGCAATGGAGTTTTAATTTTATTTTATTTGTATAATGAAAGGTGAAAAAGAGACATAGCAAGAGTTTTTGATATTATAGGAGTATCATCAAAGGATGCATCACCGATAAAAGATTCATCTAGAACTTTATTGTTATTTCTTCACATGACATTGATAAGAAATAATATAAGAGGTATGAGAAGAAAATTCATATATGTAACTATATTTATCACATTTATCATCACTTTAACATTTTTATTCATTACCATCATTATATAAATAGTCATTATCATCATTATATACATAATCATGTTCTTCATTAGCATCTAGCAAATAATATTAAAAGTTGGTCCAATATTATTACAATTATAATTAATGCCTAAAAAGAATCAACACAATTATGAGTAATAAATTATTTATTGGCCATTTTTAATTTTTACAAATATTAAAATGAGAAGAAGAGAAGAAATACACATGAATGCTATTAAACAATCTAATATGAGAAAGAAATCAAAATTTTATTTGAAAACCCTAGGAACAATATTTTAAAAGAAAATAATATGGAAAATAAGGGATTGTGATGTTTTAAAGATAAATTGGGTTGACCAATATGTTTTATAAAAAATTGAGATTAAGAAAGTAATAACTTAATTATAAATAATTACTAAGTAAAATCATAATATGCAAGTTATGTAATAAATACACATGACTAATTAAAAACTTGATATTTTTAGAAATGTGTTAGAAAGGGGAAGTACCAAACATAATTTAGATATGATGAACTACAAAAAATATTGTGTAATTGAATGTGAGACTATATGAAGTCATTGTGAATATAAAACAGGGCTCTATTCAATTTTAGGACAAGGCCACCCTATTCATAAAATGTTTGACAATGTTATCATATTTAGGGAGCACCAACATCTTTTAGGTATTTTACCCTATATGTGAGTTATGAATAGTTATTAATTGCTTATAAGTCTTATGTATATATTAAATGTTTCATTAATTTTTGTGGAAGTTTTTATGTACCTTACTGTTCACTCTAACTATATCTAAACGAAAAAGGAGGAATAAATACAATAAAAGGAGAAAAATGGTTTAGGTGTTTAAGTTGTATTTTAATTCAAAACCTAGTGTGTTTAGTGTGGAATACATACCAATACTCTCAATATGGATCAAAATCCATAGATTTATCTCATTCTAGTATGGTGTGTGTGTGTGTGTTTAGTGTGGAATACATACCAATACTCTCAATATGGATCAAACTCCATGTGGTTCTCTCATTCTAGGATGGTGTGTGTGAAATACTGGTGTAATATTATATGTTGGCACACTATTGGTTCATTAATTTATTGAATAATGACATTTTTATATTAAAAAAACCCACATTCCATTATTTATGTGAAATAAGAGACCATTTAGTGGTAATTAGAAGGCATGTTCATCATAAGGTTGTGAATGTATGTCTAGCCACTTTTATTATCTATCTAAATTTGCATTTTTCTTGGCATTGAATCAACTTTTATTATATTTATTTTCATCATGAAAACCCATTTAATTGTAATAAATTATTTGAACTAATGTATTAATGAAAAGTTCTGGGAGGACTATTATGTATGACGAGTCTTCATCATTTTGGTCTTCAGAGTTATCATTATTTGGATCTGCGTATTCATCATTATGAACATTTTGGTGTTTGACATTTTAGTCTTCAAAAACTTTTGGTCTAAAAATTTTGTTTATAATTTTGGTATTTAATATTTTGTCCTTTGGAGTCTTTTGGTATTTGATATTTTTGGTTCTAAAACTTTCATTCAAAAGATTTCTTTTGATAGATTTTTTCCAAGAATTTTTTTTGATGACTTTCATTTGGAAACTTTTGATCTTTAGAGGTCCTTCTTAACTTTATCTTTATTGAATTTTGTTTGGGAAATATAAGTAAAAAATATCACCTTAGACAACTTTATTAGATAAATACTCTCTAATGACAATTTGTTCTTTGGGAAAAGTATTCCGCATTTCATCTTTCAGGAAAAGATTCACAAATTTCATAAAGAACATTTTGATCTTCAGAGTCTTTCATTATGGAATTTTGGTGCACAAAATAAAATGATTAAACTTGAAAATAAGCATCGATTCTTGACTCAATGACACATTAACAAGTGTCAAAAATATTAGCACTATTGCACCCACCAAATGGGTAAACATCATCCATGGCATGCCCACTAGGCCAAGGTGATTAAGTTTGAATTAAATGAATGTGAAAAGATTATATATGTTGGTCATTAATGGCAGATGAAATGAACTTGAATTATAAAAGGATATAACCTCAAGCTAGTAACCAAATTAACATCTATTGATTATCATTGAGATTGAGTGTATATTGCTTTTGTGATTTCAAATCCCTATCTATGTTTACACAAGCTATAATTCACATAAAAGAGTGATAAAACACCATTATAGAAGCCCAAATTCTACCATCACTAATAACCAAAAATGACATCTTCATCTACATCATATATGGGATCCCAAGCATAATCTAGATTTTCCATCAAGGACTCAAAATAATACATGGATACAATTTTTAATGCATCAATATTTGATGATACCTACACCAACTATGAAACTATGTGGGAGTTCATAGATAGTTTCAACCCATTATCCTATGAATAATAAGTCTCTCAAGAGGAATAAAAAGTTTTAACTAACTAATTGCCTTTAAAAGGCCAAGCAATTCATTATGCAACTACTAGACTAGAGTTCATGCCATGCATTGACTTGTTATGATTTTTTTCCTTTTAATGTAGGATTGAAAATGGTAGATTCCTTCACTACATCAATAACAACACCATCATCACTCACATACCTAGGGAAGCATTCCAAAGATATTTATGCTTACCCATCCTAGATACCAATTCTTATTTGTATAGTATAGCTAGTTAGAAGTAGGTCAACAATTTAGAATAGATAGTAAGAAAACATCAAGAGACATTCTCACTCAAATAGGTCAAAAAGAATCTTGTGCCCATTAACAGATTATAGATGGGAATATGAATTGATATGGAACTACTAAACTTCTTGTTTGGTCACATGAGTATCCACTTCATCTAAAGTGGGTACCATTGCTGGACCTATTTATCACCTTAGAATGGACCTTCATGTTGGGGGATATTATCAATGCCTTCTTGCATGAATTAGTATTGAATGAATATAGGAGATCCCAATGTTTAAATTTTTACATGATGTCCTACCTTATATATGTAGTCATGGTCATGATCTATAGAAACAATAGGTATCTATGGGATCTAAACCTTGAATACATAAATAATAATATCTGTGATGCATATTAATTTATCCATATATATCCTTATAATAAGGAACATATTTAAAACTTAAGAAGATTTGTATCCTTAAGTTTGGAGGGTGATTCATGGAGAACCTCTGGATATAATATCGAATAATATCACCAACATAGTCATGTCTTTGGGAGATTAATGATTGTATTTATATTAGATTATTATAATAGTCATTGGATACAAGGTTGATTGTCTTCACCTCTATAAACACTGCATAAAAATTAGAGGACCAATAAATTATCTATCAATTTTATAATGGAATTGATGAAGACCTAACCAAAAAAAAACACCTTTGATCACTCCCATCTCACAATTAGGAGGATGTGCTACACCTTTCATATCTACTTTGAGAAGGTTGATGGTCCTAGGAAACCTTATGCCTTGGATACCTTTCCCCATAGGGATTGGGACCCCCATGGGAAACTGTAATAACATGTTCAAAATCTAAGTATTCCCTAAAATCATGATCTTTATGATCAATAAATCATATTTCTCAATGTAAATGATAATTTGGAGGTCAAGAAAAAGACTAGGACTAATGTAAATAGTGAGGACTTGCTAAAGATAATCCAATCAGATCCTTACCTCACACCTAGATAAGTAAAATTAAAGAGAAATGGATAAATCAATTTTTGAAACATAAATTGAAGAATAAACTCCTCAATTTCAAGTTGAATTGAGGAAAAAAATAGGAATATGTAGAAGAAATAATTAAAGTAAGGACAATTTTATTGAGAGAGAATATGAGGTTATTTGTTTAGAATCCTCTAATGAAAATGACCTCACACCTATTGTGGAAGCTATAATAACAATAATATCTAGCATGATGGTCCTTCTTCCTACCCAATAAGTTCTAGTTCTTCAAACTAAGAACACCACCATATGATATGGGATAAAATCCAAGGTGGGGAGGCCTTGGGTTTTATCCATGAGGGACCAAATAAGTAGGCATAACCTTCAATTGAAGTGAGCCAAGGGATGAAGAAGAACTAAAATAAGATAAGATTTTAAGATTGAAAGCACTAAACGTAGAGGAACCCCTTGGAGGTGACCAATTAGGTAAGGATGTTCTACCCATTGATCCATTTTTCCACTTTTTTATTATTTCATTGCCAGTTGCCTCTTATTTACCTATTGTGACATCACCTTATTTTGGGTTTATTTCCACAATTATTTCTACAATTACTCCTTTAGTCTCCACCTTTTTTCACACTAATACTATCTATCTCAAAACCTAATTGTTAGCATCTTCTACTCAATTAAGCTCACATAAGCCTAACTTAGGAGTAGTTTAGGCTAGACAAATGGCGACAACCAAAAGAGATGTAGATAATAAGCCAATATAGATTGTCCACCCAATGCCACATCTAGAGAATGTAGACTAGTGTAAAATAATATGGCTTACCATGCCCAAGTTAGCCCCTAAGACTAAGCCTACATATAACACCTAAATAAAAGCACAACCACTAGACCCATCAAAGTTTATAGATTAGGCCAAGGAATTAGGAGCATCAGCTTCTAATAGTACAAATCTAGAGATAACTAAGCTCCCCTCTATGAGCTCACTCTTTTATAAGTCTATCAACTCTATGCAAAGGGTGAGGAAGAAGAAGATATAAGACAACATTGGGTAGAGCTTAAGTTTGGAATAAAGATAAGAGATCTACTCTCTTTTAAAAAGGAAAGATAGAAATATAGGTCATTCCACTTTCATTTAGGACTTTATGTCTTATATGGGGACTCACATTAGAGTGTTGGTAGTAATTCATGAGGGCACTCAATATGCAAGTAAAAATTTGAAACAAGAACTAGAGAAGCTCAAAGAATAATAATAGCTAATTCATGTTCCCTCTAAAATTTAACAAGATGTCTAGAGTGCAGAATTGAGGTTATAAGAGATATTTAGACACTATTGATTCTTTGAGGGCATAATCACCCCAAAAGCAAAAACAATAACTGAATTATTTAAGGCTCTTAAGGATGATGAAACCAATCTATTTTTTTTGTTATGTATACCCTTACTAAGACTTTTATCCATCTCAATTTGATGTCACCCTTGGAGGTAGTAAATTCATTTAATCTAGTGGTCATCATGGACCAAGAATATCATGAATAGATAACATATGTTAACACTTTGGTCATGAAAATCACTAAACTATAAAATCATGAATTATAATTTTTGAATGAACTAGATTTTATGCATTCATGGCATGTCACATGTAATTTGGTAGTAAGATCTATTATTGGCCTAATGCTGCAACAAGCCTTAGCTATTTTCAAATAGTGTCTATAAGCATTAGCTTTAGAATACATTGAGGCTAGGTTAAGTTCAACAAGGAGGAAGGCCGCTAAAGTATAAATATTCTAGGTAGGCTTCAAATCCACTAAATATGAGCATGTAAGGTTGATAACACATGTGAATAAGGTTAATAGACCATATCTTATTAGCATGAACATAATAAGGGAAAAACATTCTAGTGGATATAAACACTATCAGTAGCTAGAGGCCAAGAGGAATTCTAATTCAAAACCACCTACCATTTCCACAACTTCATTAGCTACCACTTCTAGTTTAGCTTCAGATACCACTTTAATTGTAACCGTGACAATGAGAAGTGTCATCTAGTCATTGATCAAGCCTTAATGAGAGACTAATTCTATATAAAATTTTAGATTTATTATTTATTTGAGATATTCATTTATAGTTAAGATTCATCACATTTATGTTATAATTAACTTAATTATTTTTTCCATCATGCACACATTACATGGATGTTATAACCTATGAGTTATAACATATAGTTTTGTATTGAAATGGAACTTAGGTTCTATTAATTTTGATGCAATATAAGGATTTCCTATACTTAGAGGATAAGGTGAACCCCTCCCCATGTATTTAAATACATGTAAAACCCTCTATCAGAAGGTTTGGAGTTTTGGTCGATACAATAAAGAAATCACTTTTGTTGATTGCAACTGTGTTGGTTATTTTTTCTCCCTCTTCTATATTATTAAAATTTTAGCTTCCTTGTCCATATCAACTCATTAATTTCAATTGTGTAAATTATATGTATAATTTTGATTGTTAAAATTGATGTATGTTTCTCTAAAATGTGTAACAACTATTGAAGATTAAAAATTTTCATTGATTCTAGAAATTAAATTAGTCTATGTTGATATTTTGAGATGTGTAGGAGTATTTATTTTTGGTATAGTCCTCTTGGAATGTGGTGTACCTAATATAGATAACATACTTGTTCAATATGTAATCTCTCCACTAAGGGTGTGCAACATCCTCTCTAAAAATATCAACCTTTAATTGAGGTCACTAAGTTTCCTATTACTCTTCCCCTAGATGGCTTAATCATATTTCTTTTTAAGTGTGAAATAGATACAAATTACAAACATTGGTCTTGGAGATAATTGTATACCAAAGAAATAACCTTAAAATTAACCTTTTAAGAACACATAACCTTATTTTCATCCTTACCTTTCCCTCTTTTTTGAGTTTATTTAATAGATACCCATCATATAGTAATTTTCCACCCATCGAACTCACCTAGTGTTTGATTTTTTTAGATATCAAATGTCCATCCATAAACCTAGTTAAAAAACATGTAAGCTCAACCGATATTCCACCAGCTATTTATTTTAACTACATACATGTAACTCATGCCCTAGAGTGGAAATTCATTTCCATAGAGATCTAAAACAAATAGAGACTACATAAATCAAGTTTTTTGGTGTGCATAAAACCTACATCAAAAAAGAAAATTGGTGCTAGAAGGAGGGCACACTTGTCTATTTTATAAATAGTATAGGTTATTCACTACATAGGGGTTCACTATAGACACCTAAGAGAGTAAAAAGGTCTAGATCCCAAGCTATCGCTTTGGTATCACCTTTGTCAAATAATAGGAGGCCTAGACCAGTACCAATCATCCCTAAGGTATAATGAGTGAGGACACCTTCCCCAATAATAAATGTCCTAATTATGAACCATCCTATGGCTCAACCTTGGTTAGTTGAATCTTCTATTTCCATTCCTAAAGATTAACATAATTTATCAAGGAATCAATATAAATATTTCCCAACATTTCCCCCCTCAAGTGTGAGAATGAAAAAAGAACATATTAAATATTTCAAGGCCACTCAAATATTAATGAATGTCATAGATGAAGATGTTTCCTACATAATTTTTTCATTCACTCTACATGATTTTACTTATTATTGGTATCTTAATTTGGAAGAAAATACCATGACCTTAGGGAATGCATGTCAAAATAATTTCCTTGTGTAATTTAGGCAAGTTCCTAATTCAAGTTTGGTGTATCATTATTTCACTAGCATTAAGAAGGATACCAATGATTCAATTAGCTACTTTAATGTAATATTTTAGAAGATGTACACTCGACTAAACATAGCATACAAAATATAATTAGATCTATCACTTGAGATGTATAAGAATGTTTACATCCTATCACTACAATATTTATGAGGAGAGATACAACTACCAATAATTTATCCTTAGAATATGAATAAGTTATCAACATTGATAAGCAACTTAATCCTCAACTCAATCCTCAGATGTTATGGGGCCAAACATTCAATAATTATTTTCCATCTTTGAATCTAACTCTATGTGCTAATTAGAATGTCCCTGGATTCAATAAAAATTAGTTGTAAAATCTACCTCGTATGACACAACAAGAAACTAATAATAATAATGGTTTATTTAATAGTCAATTAGAAGGTAATGGACATCATCACAACCAACAAAATCAAAAAATAAATCACTCCAACACAAGAATTGATTAGGGTGCAGACTCCACCAAAGGTGAATTGGATTCTATACAAAAAATGGTCTAAAAGTTTAGTAGCATTTATGGAATATGAAGAAAATGATGGGTAATACCACCAATCAGAACTTCACCAAATAAGTATAATAAAAACAATGTATAAAAATTATATGGAAACATAACATAAAATATGAATAATAGATAAGCCACTTTGAGAGGGAAACTACCCAAATGCTTGTAATATGAAATGAATACTCTTATATGATGATGCAAAACTAACCCTACCTCATATTTATAGTGTACCAAGGACATAAACAACCCATAGACCAACCTACTAAGCATATGAGTGCATAGAGAAATATAAAATAATATACAAAAGGGTTATGCAAGCCACAAGTTGACTATATATATATTCCTAGACACACCAATGGTTAAAGGTGTAGCATGCCCCTCCACTTAAAAACAATGTTGTCATAAATGTTGAAGCAATCCTAGATGTTATTACATGAAGTATTCATCCTCCAAGGTACCATCATTAGAAGGTATATTATTAAATTTGATCATATGCCTTTTAATCACTTTAGACTATAACTGCATAGTCCATATTTGAAGGTCAATTCTAAGATCAAGAATAGTTGAATGTTCATCCAATATTTATTATGGATCAAGATCGGTAGAATAATTATTTTTATGAACATAAATGGAAAATAAGCATGCCACAAATACTTTAGTACCTTTGTTTATCATCTTGGTCATCTGATGGGAACTAACCACTTGTGAAGATTTAGCTCTTAATCCTCGTAGTTCCACTAACTTTCCTATAGAATGGAAGCACATGAATAGTTATTGGAAATTCATCTCAATAGTGCACAATGTGGTGATCCATTGTAATCCCAAAATAATTTTAGTCTTACCCATAGGAATATCACACATAGGATAATCTAGCATATAATATGCCATTGGTAACTTAATACTGTGGCATTTCTTAAAATAATTAATTATACCACCATTTGTAATCATGACCTAAAATTTTAGTGTTGGGTAGATGAAATAATTTAACTAAGTATCCAACTTATTATATATGAAATTATGTTTACTTCTTAATTAAATCAACACTATGTCTATTTCTTAAGGAAACCCACCACCTTAAAAATATGTGGAGTATAAATACTGGCAAGGGCATAGTAGGAGATATTAGGTTGAGAATCTATAGCTTACTCCTTAGGTATTTCAAAACCCTCATTAGATACCTCCTCATCTTATACATCCTCATTGGCCTCTTAGATGTAAAATAACATACTTTTATTACACCAATGACCTTTCTTCCGTTTATTATTGTAGACATAACATAAACCCTTAGCATGCTTCTTTATTTGTTGCAGTGTCAATCTAGTAGGTTGAGGCAGTGATGGAGTTAGGTAGGTGTAAACTTAGATAGTAGTGAAAGGATGATATTTTCTCATCTCTTTTTACTCTATTAAGCATGTCCTTTTTATAGCTTTAGATAAAGTTGTGGAGTTAAACATGTAAACCTATAATTGAATGTTATCTTTAGTCCACCTC
Organism: Torreya grandis; assembly: GCA_037957365.1. Taxonomy (NCBI): domain Eukaryota; kingdom Viridiplantae; phylum Streptophyta; class Pinopsida; order Cupressales; family Taxaceae; genus Torreya; species Torreya grandis. The sequence continues at coordinate 388,508 of JARHVA010004097.1, read as the reverse complement.
AAAAAATTTAGTCAGATTCACCTCAGTGATATCTTCAACAAGTATGGATAGATTTCAAAATTGGTGAATATAGTCCTTCACTACTTGTATTTATCATTGTTTTGATAGATGGCTGAAGTAGTTTTCCTAAACATTATCCTGATAGTGAGACATCAATTTATCAAAGAACACTAATCATGTAAGAAGAGCACCAGTATTCTTCTTTTGAGAACATAACCAATGATACCAAATGAATGGCTCAGGATCTAGATAAAAAGATGCCACTACCACCTTTTGAGAGACAGGATTTTGGTTTAGATAAAATATAATTTAAATGTGAGTGATCCAAGTGAGTGGATCCTTATCATCAAACTTGCTTAAGTGTCCTTTTGGTAACATTAGTTTCACCTCTATATTAGTTGTGTTAGTGTTGAGAGGAGGAGGATTAGAATGAAAAAGTGGATGGTTTTTGAGTGGTAAATGAGATGAAATAGTATTTTGTTGTGTTGTGATCTGCTAAAACTAATTACTCATGCCATTTATCTAAAATTACATTACTAACATTTGAGTTTGGACTTACACATCCTTCTGTATCAACCCATGTAGATTCAACTAAATTTGAGAAATTATCTCCAAATTCAACATATTAGAGGTTTATAACTCCATATCATCCCCTAAAGGACTTTTAGGGGTTTCTTTCCCTTTCCCCCACATATGAGTGTTAGGCCCAACCATAATAAGGCTTGATTGTGAACCTTATTTTTCCCTATTAACCCAACTTTGGCCATGAATTTTATTAAATATTTAGGCCTCAAATAAAAAATATCAAAGAACACACCTAAACTATTTTTTTACAAGATATCCAAACATGTAAATAAATTTCTAAAATACTACAAATTTTAACCCATGGATAAAATTAATGAAAATTTCTAAAATGGAAATAACTTTGGAAAAAAAGATCCAATTAATCCAAAATTTGAATGGAAGTTTAATTTTTTAAATGAATATATCTAGTCAAAATATTGTAGAAAATTTAGTAACCGTTTTTTAGATATATCCAAATTCCAAGGTTTAGGGTTTTTGATTGATTATGGCCTAAATCAAAGCTCTGATGCCACTTGTAATGATATTACTTCAAGAAATAAGTAAAATAACAATAATACATAACTAACTCTCCCCCTGTATTTGGTGAGGAATATGGAAAGAAAGAAATAACTAAATTTTTAGAAGTAAAGAACTTCTGGGATGGGTGGTGGGGCAGAACATCATTAGAGCTATCAAGGAGAATTTCTCAATACAAATGGATCCTAATCCTACCTTTCAAATTGATAATCCTTTAAGATCAAAAAATTCTAATGTAAAAAATGAAAATCCTAGACTTGGTGTAACTTGGAATGTCCCCCCTCAAGGGTGGATCAAAGGGAACTTTGACGGAGCTGATAAAGGGAATCTGGGGAATGCAGGATGTGGAGGAGTCTTGAGAAACCACATGGGAAATGTAATCAATGCTATTGCAATCCCCATTGGTAAGTCAAACTGCCATATTACTGAAGCTTGTGCTGCCCTCCAAACCATTAAGCTAGCTGTTGAATCGGGTTATTCTAAATTATGGTTAGAAGGGGACTCCTTGAATATCATAAATACCTTAAAAATAAAAGTTATGTCTCATGGTCAATAAAGACTATGGTGATGGAAATGAAAACTTTAATTAAAAAATTTGAGGAAGTCACTATTACCCATACTTACCCTGAAGCAAATAGAGTCGCTGATTGGATAGCAAATTATGCAGTTTGAGCTGGACACAAGGTGAGTTGGCACGAGACATTAAACAAGAACCTAGATCTTAGAGCGCTCAATCATCATGATGCAATTCATGCTAAAGAGGGAGAGATCATATTGGAATAAAAATCTAATGATTTGGGGGAGTGGTTATATGGAGGAAGGTTTACACTCATTAAATAAAAATGTTCTAGAGTACATGAGGATTCAAAATGTCCCAAAAAATAGGTGAGTTCTATTCCAAATTGGTAATAACCGGGTTCATTATTTAGCAGATAGGGTTCAGGAATTTAAGGAGATTTGTATGGCTCGTAATAAGAAAGGAGAACCAAGGAAGCAAGAACCCAAATATTGCAAAGAACAAAAGAAGATGTCTAGAAGATCCTTCAGAGAGGAAAGGTTGTGAAATACATGGAACGGCTTCATGGCTCAAAATCTCATATTACAATGGCTTTTTTCAAAAATTGGACTGATGATAGGGTCACCCTGCATGGCACTACAGTGAATCTAACTAAGGAATTCATAGTGGAGGTGACGGGGTTCCCAACGGAGGGAATAAAATTCTCAAAGCAGACCAAGATTTCTAATGAGGCTTTTTGTAAATTCCCTAAAACAGATGCTGAGGAACAGCAGCTAGAAAAAAGTGGAGATTTTTTTGAATTGGAGTAGATTAATGGTATCTGGAGGGATGTCTTATGTTGCATTCGTGAGTACTTCATACTTGATGCAAGAAGCAAAAGAGTCCACAAATTTCACTTTGTATTTCTCAATCACTTCAGACACAAAGTAAGAATCTCATTTCCTTTTTACTTGCATTTTTCCTTGCTCCAAAGTCTATATTCTAATAGGAAAAAGGATTCTCATCCAATCCTACATGAGGGGTTAATTCTTTTAATTGAAGGGCACTGCAAGAATAAGGCCATTGTAAAGAATCCTTATTCAGGGAAAAACAAGGACCTATAAAGTAACAAGAAAGAAATAGTAAAAGGGAATGAAAAAGCTAAATTCAAAATCCCAAGTCTCAAAAACTAGACTGCTGATGAGGAAACAGAGTGGGAAAGTTTTGAAAACACTGGGGAGGAGAGCCTGGAGGAAGAGGGAGGAACAGAAAGTGGGAATTCAAGTTCTAGTAAGGAAGAAGAAGTGCAAGATAAGAATGAGAAAGATGGAGTCACTATAGAGGAAAAGACTGAAAATAGCAACCATGAGTCTGAGGAAAACCAACAAGTGTTTGAGGAAATCGATAAAGATCTAGATGATTCTGCTGTGGACCCTGATCTGATTAAGGATAATGAAAATCTAGTTCAGGTCGCTAACCAAATATCAAAAATGGGATCTCAAGTAAAGGAAGTAAGTAACCAAAATGTTAGCCTAGCTATAACTAAGGAACATAAATGAAGGGAAATAGAGGACCATATTGAAGAAGGTGGAAGCAGTCCTAAAAAGAACACAAAAGACTAGAGCGACAAAAGGTAGAATGATGACAGGTACCCACCTACTAGATTGGCCAATTGCAAAGCTGATGCCACTCTTCAATTGGATTTATGGACGTATAAGGAGATAATGGAAATCAATAGGAAAATAGAAATTATGGAGGGTAAATAGGAGGCAGTTTGGAACAAAATCAACAACATGGAAAAGCATATGAGGGATATTCCCATAAAACTCAAAGATTATGAGAACAACCTAAGGTAACTTATAAAGGAAAGTAGAACAAAGATGGAGGAGGTAACCTCTAGAATTTGTGCTGCTGTAGTAAACATTGGAAAAAGAGCAAATGAGGAAATCAAAACTTTGGAGGGGCCTAGCAAGATAACTAGACAAAGCTCAAGAAAGAAAGCAATGCAAGAGGGATCTACGCAGGCGACGACTGCTATCTAGGACACTGTTGTGAAAGGTAAGGAAGCAGTGAAGATGATATTGGAACTAGAATAATAGTTCCTAGTTCTTATAGTTGGTTTTGCTAGATGGCTATGATATCTGGTCTTGGTACCTAGTTTTTTGAACTCTTTATGTTATGGAGTTTCCAGGTCTCTATAAAACTTGGGGTTTATCTTTGGTATTCTATTTGTTAGCTTTAGGTCTTTGTAAACCTGGTTTTTTTACTTCGGTGAAGTAGGTTTTAGGTTCTACCTATGGTCATTACTGTTTTATCTTTCTCCTTTTGTACAGGGTTTCGGGGTCCCTTCAAAACCTGTTTTTACCTTAATCTAAACCAATAATACATAACAATAATATGGAAATATATTAGAACATATTAATAATACATAATCCACTTCAAGGGGATAACTTCCCAAATGCTTGCAATAAGAAATGAGTACTCCAATATGATGATGAATAACTAACCCTACCTCCTATTTATACTCTACCAAGGCCATTGACAACCCATAATCCAACATAATAAGCATATGAGTGCATAGATAGATGTAAAATAATATGTAAAAGGGTTATTCAAGCCATAAGTTTGATATATATATATATATATATCCCTAGACATGCCAATGGTTAAAGGCATATCAGTCACTTAGGGTGCCTACTCCACCAAAGCTAAATTAGATTCTATATAAAAAATGACCCAAAATTTTAGTAATGACTTATAAAATATGCAAAAAAATATGGGAAATAATTCCAATCAAAACTATAACCAAATTTTTGGTTTTCCAAGGTATAACAGGCCTTTTAACAAACTGACCAATAATGTAGAATAACAATAGTCCACTAAGATACCATAAATTAATATCATGGAGATAACTTTGTCTAATTGATGTAGATTTCATAAAACATCAAAGCATGGTGAATTGGACTATGTGGAGTTCTATGAAGAATTTGAATTTTTTGAAAGGTAAATGGTCAAACAAGATCAAATGATGCATCCCCTAGATCTCCCTCATAAATATATCCCCTCAAGTTTAGCTATGATCTTTGAAAATCATTAGTTTCCCTTCCCTAGTGATGATGACAACATTCTAGAGGATAATGATGATGAATTTCAAGCTTTTTAGTAATTCAATAGGAATATTCACAATCTAAGGAAAAAATAGCCTCTTACCACTTCTAATCCTAATAATATAATTGTTACCCCAAATCCTAAATCTGATAATAATCCTCCTCCCCCAAAAGGGAATGATTAGTATTTGAATATAGAAGAACTTATTAAGGGAAGATATAATATTGTTCAAGATATGATAATTATCAAGTCTAATATCACTCTTCATGAATTGACACAAATCATAGAACAAAAATAACTCTTATGGAGGTCTATCACAAGGAAGTTTCTATAGGGAAGGCCAATACAACCAACACAAATGTCATATATAGAATCGAGTTTGATTTTCCCAATTTATTTTCAACGATTCAGGTATTTGGAAAAAATATACACATTTTTTGGTGGATTTTGGAGCTTTAGCTACTCTAATGCCAACCTCCATTTTTTAATATCACGGTTTAACCCCAAGTCCATCTAAGAGGATTGTTTTATAGCTAGAAAAAAAAATAGTACCTATGATAGAAGAACTTAATGATGTACACATATAAGTTTCATCATAACCGCATCTATAGATGACTATCAACATACTGTTACTATATATTTTTGAAGGCTATGGACTACTATTGAGAAGAGATTGGTCAAAGATTCTCAATGTATATCTTTCCATAAACTTATCTCATATTTGGTTTCCATGGAGAGGCATTGCCAACCAAATTAGAATTGATCAGGAGTCAACTAGGAATAACCCTACTATAAAATACAACACTACTAATGAATAAGTAAGTTACAAATATCCTAGTCTTGGAATTTATACATTTACTACAAAACATGAAGTGCATGAAGAAGTGTAATCCCCCTCCCAATTATGGACCATCTATTTTGGTGGAGAAAGATCAATGTAAGGATTAGTTGTTGGTGTTGAGTTGGTTGATCCAAAAGGTAAGAAGTACTTATTGACACACAAGCTATAATTTATATGCACCAATAACAAATTATATTATGAATACCTCATTTTGGGATTGTTATTCATTCTCAACAATAACATTAAGGAACTAATGGTATATAGAGACTCAGAACTAGTGATCAACTAGGTTAGAAATAGGTACCAATGCAAGTTTTCATATTTAAAGAGATACAAACATAGAGCCTAAGATTTAATCAATTCATTTAAGGATTTCAATATAGTAGCAATTCTAAGAGAATAAAACCAAGATACTGACTCACTAGCCACTTCATCACCAAATTTGGCATCCCTTTATGGTAT